>UELU01128215.1:0-13224 GCA_900490025.1 Megastigmus dorsalis
GTAATCGGGGCTCGGACACGGTTAATAAGCACAGCAAAGAAAATACAGAATGGATCGGCCGTTGCCTTCGAACGCGCACACATCAATTTGAATTTAATTCGAAGGAACTCGCAACGTCGAACGGATCGCACGTTCGAATATTTAACTTGCCGAATATAATATTCCGATGAATATTATATTCAGCCCAGCGCGTGTATAGCTCGGCTATACTCGGAGACGTGCTTCACCTCCGATGTAAACACGCTGACGCGTGTTTACTTGCGCGACCTACCAAGTTCATGCAGTGCTGTGCCGGCGCACAGCGACTGCTCTCGCAACCGTGCGAGTTAATAGAGAGAGAGAGAGAAAGACGATACGAATGAGCGTTCGGAATTTGTATCCGAACGCCCGTACAATACTAATTTAATTACCGCACGCGTAATATGCAAGTAGTTACTCGGGTTAAGGAGTATCTCTACGCGGAGCTCCTTACTCCTATTCTTCTCTTGTGAATGGCCGGCCGGTCCACTCACCACGCAACTATCCTCAACGACGAGGAGGGTGACTCGTCCCTCTGTCCGCCACTGGTGGCAAGATACTCGGGAGGAATCTTCCTCCCCGAACTCGCTGAGCTATTCGCTCGTGCACTTCGGCGCACTTTTCACCACTACACTGCACACGACAACAGCAACAAACGCTCGCACTAAAACTCTTGCCTCGCGATTCTCTAACCTGCGTGAAAACTAGGGGTCAATCGATCGGCGTACGTTTGTTGCCGTTCGTAGCTGCGGTCCCTCTCCCGAGCTTTTTCGGGGCTGGCGCGATCCTGCCGATCGCGCCATATCTCTCTCTCGCTCGCTCTCATCGTTAGGTATGGGAGCACCACCGGTAGGTGCTTCTCTCCCACGCGCGCGGCAATTAAACTAATTAGCTGCGCTCGTGCTGTCGTTGCTCGCGAAGACGCGAATTATTCTAACCCCGAATAATTACGCGTCACAGTATTACAATTAGATTTCAGAACAGGTAATCTTTAGCGATTGGTGTAGTAAAATATTAATTATTGTTGATTGATTTTAGTTTGCCGTGTACCTGCTGTTCTCTCATTCTGGTATCATATATGAATAATGATACTGTTAGTGACATGAATTGATGGTCCTACGGATTTGGAATTGATGCAACTGAGTTGGCAAAGATAAGTTTTACTTTTATTTTTAATTAAAGTATTTAGAATATTTCCACATCTAAGTATTATTAGAAATATTTTATTAGTAAAAAAAAACAAGAGAATTTTTTGAATAAATTGTAGCGTAAAGAATATTTTTAGTGTAAAGTTATTTATAATTTAGTACTATTTCATATTGATGATATTTTTTTCCGGTGCGAAGGGGAACTCTTTATATTCGATAGGGAGACACGTGTCTCCCCCTGTGTGGGACTCTCCTGTTTAAATGATCAGGCATACCCACTAAAACCCCTCCTCCATGAAAACACGTGGCAGTTGTTTCCCCCCCCCCTCCGACACCGCCGTGAGGCATTACTTCGGAGGGAGGGTGCCACGTCTTCTCGCGGTTATTCCGCGCCTACCGGTCTGGGACCACCGTGTCTGGCTCCTCCCGAGAGGAGCCCTCTTCTAAGGACGGCTGCGGTATTGAATGCCGTCCATATCCTGCTTCTTCTGGCGTAGGGCCGTCTTTACAAATACGGCCACCCTTGCCCATTTCTCGTGCCCCTGGAGCATCACACCAATAACGTTGTCCGGCATGATGCTTCCAAGGTCCGCTGCAAGTGTCCCTTGTTCGACGCTCCACCTTCTACATTCAAAACAGGTGTGGTTTGCGTCGTCCGAGGGAATGTCACAGTAGCCACAGCTTGGCTCCGTTACCTTTCCCATCTTGTGGTGGTAGGAGCAGAACAAGCCGTGGCCCGTGAGAAGTTGGGTGAGCTAATAATTAACCTGGCCCGCCTCCTGGGCTAGCCAGGCGTCCAGTTGGCTAATTAGCCTTGCTGTCCACCGGCCCCTCGTTTCTGCCGCCCATCTCTGCTGCCAGACCTGGATGGTATTGGCTCTAGCAGTTGTCTTGGCGGCCGATTTGCCCAACACCGGCTTCTACTGGTGAACGAACTGACGCTCCTGGGCTAGTAGGTCGATGGGTATAACCCCCGCGACCACCAGCACCGCGAGCTCGGAGACCGTGCGGTAGGAGCACACAATTCGGAGAGCCGTTCTCCGTTGCACTGCGGCCATACGTTTGTGGAACATTTCGTACGGCAGCGTGTCGTCCCAGACTTCGGAACTGTACAGCATGATGGATTCGGCGGTGCACAATAGTAAACGGCGCTTGCAAGGCCCTGGACCTTTGGTATTAGCCATGATCCGGCTAAGCGCCAATGTCACCGCCGCCGCCCTATTGGCCGCCCTGCGTATGTGTTCCCCGAAGGTGAGCTTTGAGTCCTGCGTCACCCCAGGTACTTCCTACAGTTGACCCACCCGACCCTGATGTGATCGGACTTGAGCAGAGCCGCGGCGGCCGATTCATCCACAGACACCACTGTTTCCCGCTGCCCCTGCATATCTGGTCGGGTCACTGCTACCCTAAGGTGGCCCGTGTAGTCCGGTAGGACATTTCGTAGGGCCGCCTCAGCCTCTTTTTTCGTTCTGCAGTCGTCAAGGTCGCGGATCTCCACAGAGGCTCTGGGGACCAGCTCCCTGACGCTGCCGGCGCTTTCGATCGCCGATCTGAGAGCATCCGCGATGGCGCCTCTAGTTTCGGGGGTCGACTTATGGAGCTCGAGGAGGACCGCACCTGCTCTGGTCCGCCGAATAGATCGTACCTCGACCCCGGTGCTGTCCAGCTTAACGGTTCTCCGCACCATTGCCAGCACCTCGGCGAACGTCTTGTTTTCAGCCGGACGGAGCAAGATCGCTTCTGGCTTTCTCCTCGGCACCGTTCTCTTTTTGGGCGCCATTTTATTTTCGGCCGTCTTCTCTGGCTTTTTTTTTTCTTCTTTTTGGACTTCCTTTCCACCTCCTGTTATTCGGAGGTGGAAGCCTCTTGTCGTCGGCTCTTTTTTCCGACCGTCCTTCCGTTTGTAGGGGCGGGCTAGAGGCCTGCCCCTTTTTTTCTGGAGGACGGCCGTTAATGCGGCGCTTTGCGATTTCGCGAGGGAGACCGCTTTCGCCCGCATGCGCGCTAACTCCTCGGCCTGCATACGTGCAGCGCCGCACTCCTTCCTAGAGGTCTCGAGGACCTCTATTGCCTCCTGCAGTTTTGGCAGCCCCTGCTTCACTTTCTTGGCTACGTTCGGCTGCCTTCTCAGCACAGCCAGCATATTTGTCAGAAGGTTTTTTATTTCGAAGAAAGTCTCCTCTGCCTTTTTCTCCAACGCAGCAATGCGCTTGCGCAGAGGGTCGCTCTCGTCCGTTTCTTCTCCTTCAGGACGGCAGCTCTGTAGCTCCATGTCTTCAGAGCTCGCCGCGCTTAGGTAGCTCGTGGCACTTTCTACGCTGGTGGTACTGCCCGATCTTCGAAGCAGTGGTTCTACGTTTAGTAGCGGCGCTCTAAGGGTTACCCTTGGCAGCGCCGCTGGCTTACCTGTCTTCTCCTCTCCTCTTCTCCCTTCCTCTGGTTCGTTTAAGGTTGACATTCTTTCTGTAATAATAAAAATTCGTCACAGCATGGGCACCGATCCCCTGGATCCGCCCCTCTATGAGGGCAGCAGACATGGCCAAACACATGCCGGTAGACGCTGCCAGACTGGATGCGTTATGCTGTGATATAGCACGCTCCATCCCGCTAGCTCACTTCTGCTCTCTCGAGCTTTCCACCCCGAACAAGGTGTTCAGCTCACTGGAGAGTTTCGGACAAGCATCACGCGACAAAACGCACTTGCCGATGCCGGTTAGCCGGTGCTGGCTGGGCGACCGGTATCCCATCTTGCCGTCAGCGGGAGCCAAATGTGGTTAGAGCCTCGTCGGCATTACCAAAGATCGTCTCCCCCTCCAGGATCTCCTTTTGGCAGCTCACGAGTCGCACCGCACGGCAAACACGGCGGTCCGCCATTAGTTTAGTAACGCTTTTCTCTCTTTTATTCTTTCCAGAATCAAATCCTCATGTGCTTTGGGAGAAGCCCGTTTACAGGGCCCGCTCATTTATCCGGCAAACATGCTCTCCGCCCAGGTAATACCCTTTTTTACGGGGCATTACCCGAAGCTTTTGCACCACGTGCGATCTCGCCCCGTAGAGAATTCCTGTTTATAGGGGTCTCATGGTATGCGTGCCTTCCTTCGTCTCTATATGACCGGTCAAGATCCGTTTATAGAACCTACGGCTCCGACTATGATTGGCATGCAGCGTGCGTACTCAGTTGCTCTTTCTGCTTCTGCAGCCCATCTTTACTCCGTGCAATTTTACAGGTACTCACGCATTTGTTCAGCATTCATAAAACTCGCATACATGCCACACACTCATTCGTAGAAGTGCAACTCCCGTACACCCATCACCCGGCTAGCAGTGAAGCCAGCCTTCGGCATGGTGCGGACAGTAGATGGGATATATTGATGATATAGAATTTATATAAATACTATTAATCAGGTCAATTTTATATATGTGATAATGCATAAAAAAAAACTTATCAATATAGTATTTGGAAATAACATTCTAATATGTGTTTATTTGTTATAGGAAATAATTCAAATTGATTACAATACAGGACCATCCAGGATCATTCCCAGCTGTAACAGCTAGAGCACCTGACTCTTCATTAGAGTGAAAACTGAGTAGTTTATTTGTAGTATATAAAAATATTTATTTCAGTGCTTTAACCTCCACCTGGCCGCAGCACCCTCAGCTGAGGTTGCTGAATTAGTGAAACTTGTGCTTCGACATTCCCTTAATACCCACAAAGGAATCATTTTGAATCAATTTAAGCGTTAACTTGGCAATATACATACATCCTTACCCCAAAAAATCAAAATTGCTCAAAATCAATTTTTATCATAATAGAAATCTGTTTTGTGCTAAAATATGTGACTTTTGTAGTTAAACACTTTTTGCTATGACGAAAATATAAGGCACTACTGTATAACGTTCGAGCTTAAAAATAAGTAGCTTAACCCATTAACGGCGAAGCGGCCCTTTCCACAAATAAATATTATTAGAGAAAAATATATTCTTGAGTAAAAAGACCTGTTCTTACCGAATCTGAGGTCATATTTCAAATATTTTTTAGCAAAAATTAAATATGGCTGCCTTGTAACGTCGGGTAGATCGTAGTAAAATTTAAAAATTTTCTTTTCCTCGAACTTTCAGTTCTACCTTCCGTCTGCACTATGTCACGATAGGAGAAAGTATAAATCTATGAATAATCGAAGTATCGCCCAAAATGAAAAGTCGAATACGCTTTTCTTGGAAAAAATTCAAGCAACGCACAACCCGAAATATGACACGTACAGGCATGCCTCGAATACACAGTACCCTTAGGGTAATAAAAATCGGCACCAAGCGAGCGAGAAAGCGAGCACCGAGACACTTGATAATAGCCTCAGTATTGAGGACTACCAGCATTCCTTTTTCCGCGCCTTATATTTTTCTGTTTAGTCATAAATTAAGCTTAAGTGTAACACCGAGCGATAGCTGACCGAGAAAGAAAGAAAGTAATGCCTATGGGAAAATGTGACGTTCAAAAAAATACAAATCTTATGTTCGAGGAAAACTCAACATCTGGTCGCGATAACGAACGTTCTTCTAGGGCCATAAAAATCGACACAGCCGCAAGTGATTATCGACAGCCTATCCTGTATATACATAAACAAATATGTAACGATTCCGTGGCAAACCAAATCCGCGATAGCCGGCGCTAAGTCCAAGCATAAAGAATAAACAGAACATCGCTATTGTAAATCTTAACTATTTTTTCTTTTTAATATTAAAACTTCAATATTAAACTATAATACAGCACTCATTTCTGTGCAAGTAAATATGTATGCTCTGTTTATATATATTACATCTTAAGGCAAACCCAATGCTTATGGAAAGCATGATGTCCACGAAAAATACAAGTCTTATACAATTAACTGAGTATTCTAAAGTATTCTTAAAATATTATATAATAGATAATAGTGCCTAATTAAGTAAAATAAATCAAGCGCTATCTTATATCGAATTTATACATTACCTTATAAGCTATTATATTTCCTTTATAAATATTGTACTTCCACCATAATTATATTTTTTTTATTACAACGGCTTATTTACACTAATAAGCGTTATAATATACCCTTTTAACTTATATTGTTCTCTACTAAAATTAACCAAATCTTACATTGTTTTTTGCATCAGTTCATTATTGTAAAGAAACTATTCATTGCTATTATTTTTATTATGTTACTAATTTGGATAACATACGTTTACTGTTGTTATTATAATTATTACGATGATAAGTTTTAATCAATGATTGGTTTCTCTTTCTCTTACTTAGCAATTATTATACTTAGCAAATATTTATATATTTAGACTCCACCCTCAAGAGACATCCAAGGGACTCAGACCCATCCAATCAAGGACCCGGAAAATTTAGGAAAACACTCAAAAAGGGAGAAGAAACCCTGCCTTTGACTGAATTTCTCTAATCTGCGCTCAATACCATCACTCTCTCGCTGGACCAATCACGCCCACTCAACTAAAAGGCGGGTCATCGTTCTTTAAAAAAAAGAACACGCTTCGCGCTGCAAAGTTAGTAGAGATTCTGGAGTCCACTCCGGAACTCGAAATTATCAAATTCGAACCGCTCTCACACACTCTCGTCAACTATCAGACTCGCCAGCAACAATACTTCAGGACATCATACGCAAACAACAAGCATCACGCAGCACAACATTGGAACTCCAAACGCACACTCAACAAATAGACGGACTATTAGGATTTTACATGAAGTTCGAGTCTATAAGTTTATTTTATATTAGTTATTTTTATATTGTAACGCAAGGATAAGTAACAACAGAGTAAAAACATAAAGTGAGTACTAAATACAAAAATAATTATTACATTCCCTAGCTTTTTCATTTCACACAAACACACACAAACATCGATCCTTTCCTATTGCTGTTTCTCGAACCTTAGGGTGTCGGGGAAAGCAAACCAAATTCGCTGTTTCTCAAGTCGCAAGACGTTGGGGAAAGCGAAGTTCAAAAACTACTGTTTTTCGGACCAATAGGTGCCGGAGAAAGTAGGGAACAAATCACTCTCACACACACATTATATGATTTTGTTCAGGGGCAAATAGCTCGCTGGGCAAACATATAAATACACGAACACTCACAATCAAACAGTTAAAAACTAAAATACGCCTTATACAAAGTCCCAAGCCATTAGGTGAAAGCCTAGGCTTAAAAACAATTAAACACTTGTGCGACGCTACCGACGTAACAGCCTAAACTTGCCTAAACTTGAAACGTCGACTGTCCAATCTTCATCAGCTAGGTATTGATTTATTCCTGGAAATAACGCTCTAAAGCTGCTCATACTGTATCTTTGGAATGTATAACAATAACAGAGTACATGAAAATGTTAGTAACAAATATTTTTTTTTTTGCAAATTCAGAGCATGCGAGTAGTCATTATATAAGTTTTCGAGGTCGTTAATTTAAAAAATCGTACCAGACGGCGCGCACATGCGCATAAAAGCGACCTTATTCATCCTAAAAAGCAAGCAAAGGGGATAAATGAGAAGGATTTACGAATATGTGGCTCGCGTTCGACACGGAGAGAGATTCGATGGCTCTACAACGGCGAAGCGTTTTTGCGAGCCTTCTCAGTTCGAACGCCCGCTCGATTCACAACTTTTGTGGCCTTCCGTGGCCTTCCGCAGGGCCTTGAAGTTTTAGGCACGCAGGCAGCCATTACATTTCCCAGTGGAGTGATGCTATCCTGCATGCGCACTACTCTCGCTTGTCGCGGGTCGCTCAACGCCACGTCAACGCTCGCATCCATCGGAGATTGATGCTCAATGTCGTCTTCTTCGATCAAGATCATACGTACATACATCTATGTAGAGCTAAGAGTCTGTCTATATGGCAAACTAAGGCTCTCAGTCCTCATATACGAACTCTGCAGAAAGATATATATCCGAATTGGAAAAAATTCAAATTATTATAAACAAAATATCCATATTTACAGTCATTATTCAAAAGTACCATAAAAAAATACAGCAGTAAATTCATCAATTTCTATTGTAAATCAAATTTTTTGAAGTCCATAAATCGTAAATTAACCCATTAAAGCCCATGCAAAAACTGGCTGAGATAGCAACAAACTAACTGTGCCAACCTTTGCATAAGTGAAAAATAAAATATACGTATTTTTTCTTTTGTCATTTGCAATTGTTTATAAAAAATTACTTAAACATATTACAAAAACTTTTATAATTTTCAAAAACTGACTACGGGAATCGACTCTAGGGAAAAAATCGAGTCAAAAACCTATATAAAACTTTTTTGTCAGAGTTGAATTTGTTAGTGTAATGTCGGAATAAACAATTGCATGTTGGGGAGAAAAAGTTACTATTTCAAGTTCCAAGCAAAATCTATCTGGAATAGCAACAAACAAACTGTGTCATCCTTTGCATAACAGAAAAATAAAATGTACGTATTTTTTCTTTTTTCATTTGCAATTTTTTATTAAATATTATTTAAACAAATTACAAAAAATTTTATAATTTTCAAAAACTGATAGCGGAAATCGATTCTGGGGGAAAATTTGAGACGAAAATCTATATAATACTTTTTTTGTTAGAGTTCAATTTGGTTTCGTAATATAGGAATAAACAATCGGTGAGACTACATCCCATGCAGAAGAGTAAAAAAACTTACATGTCAAAAGTTATTATTATGATATTATGATAACAGATATTATGATAACAAATTCAACTCTGACAAAAAAGTGTTATATAGGTTTTTGTCTCGATTTTTTCCCTAGAATCGATTCTCGTAGTCAGTTTTTAAAAACTAAGAAAAAATTAAAAAGTTTTTGTAATTTGTTTAAGTAATTTTTTATAAACAATTGCAAATGACAAAAGAAAAAATACGTATATTATATTTTAGTTTGTTGCTATCTCAGCAAGTTCTTGCATGGGCTTTAATGGGTTAAGAGTCCCATATGGATATTCTTGTCCGTTTGAGAATAATAAAGCAGAGGAGTAAGATCTGTTAGTCAAAAATTTAAGAATCTTTCGTTCACTCTTTAAGTTAAAAATCAATCTCGTTATGCGATTTTCAATTCCGAAACTGAAATCCATGGGTAATAAAGTGTTAAAAATGTTTGTCAACAATGCTTATGAATATATCAAAGTATTATCTCGTATAGACAACTAACGGATATTTACAGGGCTTTGTAATAGTGAACACAACTTGAACGTCCACGTTCTATTCAAACGTTGACTAGAAAACGCTCACCATCAAAAGTTTACAATAGATTTCATATAATCAGAAAAAATAATTAAGTACATTACTCGTAAAATCTGAGTTAAATTTTCATAATATGCAGCAAAATCCCTTTTAATGAGGTTAATTATAAATTAATTAATTATTTTTCCACTTTTGAAAAAATAATTATGTCGGTTCGTACTCTAAGTACTTGGTTCTCGAGAAAAAAAATAATGCAATGCTGAAAACATTCTTCTACCGCCATCTATTATTCTCCATCTCAATTTTGTTGGCTATATCAAGAAATTGACAAAGCAACACTCCGTATAGTCGTTAGTCTCCGTAACCTTAAAAACACTTTTTTCCTAGATCATTGGAGACCGGAGTGAAGTTGCCGCACTCTGCTCGCCGCTCGGTAATGTAACGACGACAAACCCAACTGGAACGGTCGTTTTAGACCCGTAATTTCGGCAACGACGATGAATAATGAATATTTCTAATATTTATTACGAAAGAACAAAAATATTATCGCTAACCAAAAACGATTATTTTGACTTATTTTTATCCCGTCTACAAGAATATGGCAGAAATATTCGAAAAAAACATTTATTTCGGAAAATAATTTTTTTATCTTTCGAACCAAAAATTTTACATTAATTCTGGCTATACCATTGAATTCTTATCGCAACTTAACATCGAATGAGACAAAGCTTCTATTGCCCCAGTAATTCTAATTTATTTCTATAAAATGCTTTTGGACAATTCTTAGCTTGTTAATTTTTTAGATAATAAATCTAATAATTTAGTGTAACAATTTCACCAATTGTCTTAATTATAACATTTGGTGTTTATAATTTTATTTTTTTTTATAATAAAATTCACACCTCTTTTATTTGGTAATATTCTATGAGATGATACTTATTAAATTGATTCTCTTCCTAATAGTCATAGAATATTATTACATGGTAATCTTTTATTTAGTATAGCAGCATTAAACTTGAGTTTTCCATTAAATAAAATCGCTTCTTTATTTATTCATATAAATTTTCCAATGTACAATGACCAATTTAAACTAATAAAATTTGTGATATCTATTCAGGAATCTTCAAGTACTCTTTTTTTTAATTTTGCATATTCAAATAATGACGGACGGCAAACAGCCACCGGAGGCAGTTCCTCCGGATATGAATTTAAAAGTGCCAAATAAACAGTCCAATAGTACAGTGTACTGTGTGTTGTGTGACACTGTGTTTTATAAGAGTGATTTTAGCAGGAACAAGAGAGGAAAATATGTTGCTAATGTATTGGTAATACGTAACCAGCATGAGGATGTCAATCTAACCTCAAATGAAAGTGAGACTCCACGTGTTATCATTGCGAGCTTAAAAGAGGAGATTAATAAAAAAAACGGTATAAATGAAGACTTGAATAATAAAAATCGTGCTTTGATAATTCAATATAATAAACTTAAGCAATATGAGGGTTTATTAACTGAAAAGAGAGAATTTAATGCAGAAGAGTCAGATGACAACTCAAGAGAAAGAGATTTAAAAGAATTAAAAAATGAGAATTCGTTGCTAAGACAACTAAATGAAGAATTAATGGATAAAAATGTAATATTAAAACAGCTATTGGTAAAGGAAAAATAAATGCCACAAGTACATAAGAAAACATATGCGGATGTGACCACGGCAATTAATTTTCAGCGCAAAAGTGAAACTAAAATAATTGTAAAAAGGAAAACAGACAAGGATATATCAAACATGGAACAAAATGTTATTAAATATCTGATAAGAGATACCAAAGTCCAGGTTAAAAAGTTAAGTAAAAATAAAAAGAATGATACCGTAACCATAAGTTATGCTAATGAGGAAGGTGCCAAGTCAGCTAAAAATATACTGGATGTAAAATTACAAGAGTTATATAAAATTGAAAAGGATAAACCGAAGAATCCAATCATATAAATTGCTGGAATGTATGAAATAGATAAATTAGATGCAAACACTATAGAAAAAGATATAAATAACAGAACTTTCATACAACACAAGGAAAAGGGAAAAGTATTATATTGCTATAAAAGTGAAAGGAGTAAAACATATACTGTAATAATGGAAATTTCTCCTGAAGTGCACAAGCAGGTAAAGGACAACAGAAGCAGAATTTACTTTGCGCATCTAAGTTGTAGAATTTTTGATAGGATAAGTGTAAAGCCTTGTTTTAACTATGGTAGAGTGGGACACAGTGCTTTGAGATGCACTAATAAATCAGTGTGCTTAAAGTGTGCAGGGTCTCATAAAACTATGGGGTGCCAAAGTGGAAATAATCATGTTTGTATAAATTGCAGTTATAGTAATATAAATTTTGGAACTAAATATGATATACAACTCGTGGCAGCAGACTGTGAAAGGTGTTAGATTTTGAAAGCTGCTACCTAGTGAAGCCAGATATACAGTGATACCTCGGTAAAGTAGATTTCAATAAAAGGAGACAAGAGGTAATAAGACAGATCAATCTGCCAATATTGCAACTCTTTGGCAGCTCGGAATCTATCAATTCAGGAGCGGACTTTCGAGGCTGCATAGAAGATATATCAAGAAGAATCAGATCTTGGAAGTGCTGCATCAAGTATAGCCTCTACCAATTAAATGTCAAATATCAACTTATCTGATTTTATATGTGATAAATATATTTGTGATGACCTTCAAAGTTTCAATAAATGTTTAACTTATAGTAATAAATTAATTTTTTATTTAAATATTAGAAGTCTAAATGCAAATTTTGATAAACTGCAATTAATTATTGAGAGTTTGAAGATTAAACCTATAATGATTGTGTGTGTGTGGAGACTTGGAATTTAGATGTTTTTGAGTACTACGGGTTACATGGATACAAAAGCTATTATAATGAAAGTATGTTAAATAGGTCTGATGCAGTATTGGTGTACATAAAGAATAATATTATTGAGGAGACAGAGATCATACAATGTGGTAAATTAAGTGTACTAAATACTAAATTAAAATTATCTAATGATAGAAATTTCGGGGTATCTTCGGTATATAGGTCACATGCTATACCTAAAACTGAATTTGTTTTAAGCTTACAAGAGTTTTTGCTAACAAAAAATAATGTTAAAAATCATTGTGTTGTGGGTGATTTTAATATTGATAGCTTAAGTCAAAATATACTGACTTTAGAATTCTTAAATCATTTTTTGGAAAAGGGATTTGTCCCATACTTTATTGGTATCACAACACCATCTGGTAACAACTCCAGTGAAACTTGTATCGATAATTTGTTTATAAAAGGTGATAATTATGGTCTAAAATCTTATAAGTTGAAGCAGGTAATTACTGACCATTACCCTCTATTCCTGACTATTGATAGTATTGAAATAAAAAAGGAAGCTAGTTAAACTAATAGTATAATTAACTACACACACACTTAGTAAACATTGCTGACAAAAAGCACTGGCATTTATTCAAAAGTTTTAGTAATCCAGAACATTCTGTAGATGCAATTATCTCTGAAATTCAAATATGTATTAATCTGGCAGTAGTATAATTCCTACTATGGAGAGACGTAACAATGGCGTCACACTGTCCCGTAGCCGGATTTGTTTTGTTTATACTTGAGATAATCTTAATTGTCTATTTACATAAACATGTATCTTTTATTTATACAAACAAGTAATTAATATGCAATTAAGATACATTAATTGTTTAAACAATTACTGCATAGTTTATGCAAATAGACAGTTAAGATTATCTCAAGTATAAACCAAAAAAATCCGCCTAAGGGCCGGTGTGACGTCACAGTCTCTCCATAGT
>UELU01128217.1:0-11591 GCA_900490025.1 Megastigmus dorsalis
AGCCCAAAATATAAATTTTTGTCGTTTTTCCAACGAGAAGCTCTTTCGCAATGTAATATTGTGTCATATATCCTTTAGAAATTATAAGATACTATCAAATTTGGTTTGTTTAACAGTTTTGCACTAATATTATCTTAATAAACGCGGGAAACAAATTCGTAGACTCGGTCATAACCCAAAATATTAATTATCGTCGATTTCTGGAAGGAAAACCTCTTCCACTATGTACTATTGAGACATGTATACTTTAATAATCATAATATACTATCAAATTTGGTTTTTTAACAATTTTGCACTAATATTATCTTGATAAACTCAAGCAACAAATTACAAAGCTCGTTGATTGCCCACAATATTAATTTTTGTCTATTTCTGGAAGGAAAAGCTCTTCCACAATGTACTATAGAGACACATATTCTTTAGAAATCATAAGATACTATCAAATTTGGTTTATTTAACAGTTTTGAACTAGCATTATCTTAATAAATGGGAGAAACAAATTCGTAGACTCGTTGATAGTTCAAAATATTAATTTTTGTCGTTTTTCGAGCGAGAAGCTCTTCCACAATGTAATATTGAGTCATATATCCTTTAGAAATTGTAAGATACTACCTAATTTCGTTTGTTTAATAGTTTTGCACTAATATTAACTTAATAAACGAGAGCAACAAATTCGTAGACTCCTTGATAGCCCAAAATATGAATTTTTGTCGTTTTTCGAGCGAGAAGCTCTTCCACTATGTACTATTGAGACATGTATCCTTTAGAAATTATAAGATAATATCAAATTTGGTTAGTTTATCAGTTTTGCACTAATATTATCTTAATAAACGCGGGTAACAAATTCGTAGACTCGTTGATAGCCCAAAATATAAATTTTTGTCGTTTTTCGAGCGAAAAGCTCTTCCCCCTGTATTATAAAGACATGTATACTTTAATAATCATAAAATACTATTAAATTTGGTTTGTTAAACAATTTCGCACTAATATTATCTTAATAAACTCAAGCGACAAATTTGCAACAAAATATTCGGCTTACAATAATACAGTGTTTGTATAATTTCATATTTTTTAATTTTCAATCACGGTAGGGGTAGCTGTATTTTATTAAGGGTTGTTTAATTAATATTATTTATTAGACCATCTTAAAGCAACGAATTAGCAACAAAATAGGCTATCTATAAAGTTTCAATACCTAAAATTTGTCAGAAGTTAGAGGCATGGCTATGCTAGCGTAAGTCTTACACTAGTGTATCCATTGTATATCGATAACGACTGAAGCAAAAAATTTATTCATCATCTATTTTTAGAGCAACAAATTAGCAACAAAATATCCGACTCAGAATCCTGAACTTTTTGCATAATTTCCAATTTTTTAATTTTCAGTCACTATATGGGTAGCGCTATTTTATTAAGGGTTGTTTAATTGATATTATTTATTAGACAATCTTAAAGCAACAAATTAGCAACAAAATATGCCACATATAAAGTTTCAATACCTAAAATATGTTAGAAATTAGAGAAATGGCTATACTAGCGTATCCATTGTGTCTCGATAACGGCTTGAGCAACAAATTAGCAACAAAATATGCAATGGGTTAGGTTTTGGGGAAATGAAGTGGCTATACCAGCGTAATATACATGAGAAAAATGGCATTATCAGTGTAGTCACCGCGAGTACCGCCACATCGTCCAATCACGAATATCATCTACGTGCAGCATGAAGAGTCAATCTAATCGAATTGCCATTCGTCAGTCTGAAGAAGGTGGGTGGAATATTGTGGATAGGTAATGGGTCTTAGAAGCGACTTTTCCAAGTTTGTCTGCTTAAACGCGTGAGAGCTCTGTAATTCAGCGCACCTGATTCGTTAACATTAGTCAGCGGAAACTTGACGAGCGCCTCTGCCTTCTTGGTCTCTTCCATTCCATCATGAGCCGCCTACGACCCGGGATACCTTCAACAGTTACTTCTGTGCCCAAAGTTCAAATAAAGAAAACGTGTTTTTGAACTGAATCTAACCCACTCTTATTATTTACGAACCTAAACCCTTGTAAAACACAACGAAACAGAAGAGAATTATCAAAGAAATAATAATTTATCAAATTACCAATATTATCAAATTACCAAATTTGAATATCCCAGAAACCAAGAAAATCCCAGAAAGTTGCGTTGTATATATATATCATACTCCCCTACTTCAGAAAATCAGATGAGAAACCAGATGAGAAATCAGATGAGAAATCAGATGAGAAATCAGATGAGAAATCAGATGAGAAATCAGATAAAAAACCAGATGAGAAATCAGATGAGAAATCAGATGAGAAACCATATGAGAATCAACTGCGAATTTGGCCCCATTTCATAGCTGAGTTCTCATCTGGTTTCTCATCTGATTTCTCATCCGATTTCTCATCTGATCATTACACAGGCCCAGAAAAAAAGTATGTGGTTCTGGAATGGAGACTAACTTTTTCTTATGTATTTTTTCCCGCTGATTCCGAGTTCGTCAAAAAAAATATGGGTACCGGGGGAAATTTTTAAGATAACCTCAAAAAACTGTTTTTCGATACATATATATATATATATTTTCTGTTATTAAATTCAAAATTACAAATTAGAAGTAGAATCCTATGATTTCCTATTGGTGTATAATATGTATATATATGTATTTAATTACATATTGAGTCGCTTGCAGCACGCATGCAGCGACGGATGAGGTGAAGCCGCTCGCCTTTTCTTTTATGAATAGGGATGAAAAACAGTTTATGAAATTTGGATAAAAAGGAAGAAACAAGAAAATAGAGGAATCTGTGTGTGTGTGTGGGTCGTAGTTAGACTTATAACGCCACGTACGCGATTGTTTACTCGAGCTATCCTGCCGCAGTGGTTCTACGATATTTGAATCGTATTATCGAATTCAAGAAGACGTACGCCATATGTTTGAGTACTTCTGATAAACAGAATGAGTATAAAGTTCTACTCCTTATGCTTCTGTCTCGAGTTTACCTGCTTACAGAAGGGTGGGGGGGTGGTTAAGAGCTAAACTGCTCCGACGCGGCGTACGTAGCTGCGAGAGAACCGTGACGTCACGGTCGACGTCACATATCTCGCACGTATAAAGATTTGACTGTATGCGCGTTGAATGTGGTATAAGAGATACAATGCACGTACGTTAGAGTATTACTATAGTTAACGATGTCGCGTATTGAGATGTATATGTACGAAATTAATTATGTTTGATATTCAATTATATTACTTGATTAATGGTATGCTACAAAAAAGGAAGATGAGTTGAAATAAACGCACGGATATGTCTTTCTATAAATGCTTACATGTAATATATATATTTACGGTACGTTTTCCCTTGTTATTCCTTTTATTCACTTATTAATTTTTATTTATCCTTCTATCTGGGAGACGGTGACTCCAATGAGAGGTTCACTGTTCATAGTTTATTAAATTAAAGAACGAAATGATATTCAGATAGGACCGGCTCCACAACTTGGCTTAATAACAAATTATAGGTTTTATATTATAGAAGGTTGATAACACATAGTAGACCGGCACGTCTATACTTCAATGCTCCTAACGAGGAACTAACTAGTGAAAAACGTGTGTTGGGAGGAGTGCAGTGCGAGCTTCCATGGCCCTCTCTCTCGCTCTCATGGGTTAGGCCCTGACTTGGTCATTCCACTCGGACCTCGGGAAATTTGTTGTCTAAGCATTATCGTCCTTTGCATTCCTGCACGTACAGTGTGCTATTTGTTACTTTTGTGGCCTTGAAGTTTTCGTCTAACTTCAGTGCCAGAAAAGTATAGGAATATAGTGTGCCCATATTTGGAATAGAAATAAAAAGAGAGGAGAAAAAAAGCTCAAAAAGTCGCAGCGTGACACGGTTTAATAATTTTTATAAAAACATTAAAACTGAAATTTAATTTGAATGGATTATTCAATTATTTTCAGAGTAGAACTCGTTTTTTCTTTTTTTTATTAATAATTTTATTAATTTTATTAATAATTGATTAATAATTTATTAATAATTTTAGATAATTATTATTTTACTTGTTAATTTAAATTAAAAAAATAATTAATAATTAATAATTAATTGTTCCAAATTTTATAAAATATCTTTAATCTTATAAAATAACTATGAACATACTTCGCGGGCCGTCACTCGGATATCTACGATTTTTATTTTTCATATATGGCAGTACAAAATTAATTTTATCAACTGTAATCGTATAATTATTTTATTAATTGCATTTATTTTTGTGGGGGTATATATTAGTTTAATTTATTCGTACCAATATTCAGATCTTATATTAGTTCTAAAAATAGTATAGGTATAAACATTTTCTCGTTGTTTCCGAGTAAGAAAGTAAAAATTTAGAGTCTGGTTGGAAAAGGAAATAACTCTGACCCCGTTTCGGAAAGGAGACAACTCACAAAAGCTCATTCCTCTCTCGAATTTTAGATGGCGTTTTCTTTCCTATTTATGTAGTAATTCTTGGTATATACTAATATGTCAATAATTCAAATACTATAGTAACATTTTCAAAGAACATTCATATAAATCGATAAAATAAAAAGAAAGAGAGTAGGAGATTGGTAGGTTTAAAAAACTTACGTTATTCTTTTTCATAAAATGAATACTGTGTATAATTATATATTTTTATGTGCTACATAAGTGGTTTCAATTTTAAGTTAATTATGTTTTATAAATATTAAGAAAAACAATGATTATATACCACACCTTAAATTTCCTGCGGGCCGCGAAGTATGTTCATAGTTATTTTTTAAGATTAAAGATAATTTATAAAATTGGAAACAATTAATTGTTAATTATTTATTATTTTTTTAATTTAATTTAAGTTCTTAAGTAAAATAATAATTATGTAATTGTTTAAAAAAAAAGAGTACTTGACAACTTTGGAATTCATATCACAACTTTTTTTAGTTTAAATTAGCCATTAGAAATTGGAAAATTTGTCTGAATAAATAAAAAAGTCGTAAAATGTATATGCACTAATTTATTAAATGAATTTAATAAACAATTAAAAATTGTGTTAGGACATTTTATGCAAATCAACAGAAGCGAGTGGGAGAATACATTCATACTTGCCAAGATTAAAACTTTTAGGTAGGTTTTAGGGTTAGTTCATATATAAGAAATTTTGTTACTAAAACATTTAATTATACTTACGTACGAAAATATTTCTATATATAAATACCTATACATGTACAGTCTGTGGACATTACATCTGTCCGAACAAATTTAAAAATTTTGGAAATATGGCATCGAGCGGGGGTCCCACTTTTATAGGGCGCCACATTTCCGAAATTATCAAATTTGTTGGGACAGATGTAATTTCCACAGACTGTACACATACACAGTGTAAAAGTTTTAATTAGTTTTAATTAGTTAATAGTAATGTTTTTTTACATGTATAAAAGTTTTTTGTAAAATATAATATTAAGGTTTCTTTTAGGTGTGCAGTAAAATCATTAGTAATTGATAACCCTGCAAATTAAATAAGAGCAATAATATAAATATTTGTAATAGTTGCCATAACATCTTACAAAAGGAATAATTTTAAATAGAATATTGTAAAACAAAAACACCATAAAAATGTAAACACCATAAAAAATCAATACACCATTATTATAATTACACACAGAAGGGAGCGTGGATTATGTTAATAGTTTGACATTGGAATATTAATCGTAAATCGTTTGCGAAACAAATAATTTGCTATATATACACTGATATATAAATGTACACTATTTATACAAATATTAGAAAAATAATTAAGACATACTTTAAAAATTACTTGACATGATAAAAACAAATTTTAGATTAATAATACACACACAGAATATCACTAGAATATATAATACCTTAAAATATAGGTATAATTCATAATTGGAAGGGTATTTCTGCAAACATTTACTGTATGTATATGTACTTGTGCTGACACGATAAAAATTTTTTTTATTATTTAAAAGTTTTATATCTACGGTAACAGAAGCGAGAGCCGCTGGCGAACAACGTTTAAGATTGGGGATTACGGGGTTTTCGTTTATTATACAATTATAATTAATTAATTAACACTGACTTTAACTATGTCTTTAACGAGTTATACTATAAAAGTAATTGAATAATCAATTTAAATGAAATTTCGGTTATAATGTTTTTATAAAAATTATTAAACTGTAAAAAATCAATTTCTTATAATTTACTTCAAATTAGATGAATTAATAGTGTTCTGTAAATAAACGCAAATATTTAATAACATGTATTAAGCAAATTTTAAAATAATATATATAATGTGTTCTGCACTTTTTATATTATAATAAACTTTATATTAATTTCTTAAATTTAAATATTATGTAAATTTACTCTTACGCTAAGTCTATTGTATATGGATAACTATAATGCCAAAAAATTATTTACTTTTAATAATATTGCAAATAATAAAACAAAGCAAAATTAAAAAATATATATTCACGACACTTACGATTTAAAAAATTCCGAACTATCATATCTAAATGTAATTTGTGAAAAATAAAATAATTTAATTACCAATAAAGGTTTTAAATATAACAAATATTACCCTAAATACTATAATTGACTATTTTTTTCTTAATGTGTGTATGTACGGAGTATCGCGAGGGGTTCGGGTAAGGCGGGCCGGGCGCGTCGGAGCGGCGGTACGTCTTCTTTTTCGCGTTTTGTATCTTATAGTAAATATTATTTGCACTCTGTGCAAAACATTAATTTCTATGTAAAATTTTCTCAGCTTTCGATTAAAAGTATTAAGAAAAATATTAAAAATACACTTTTCGAGATATAACATATTTTATATTTTTTAAAGGTGAAAATAAAAATTTTCGGAAAAAATACTTACACCATTGGAAAGCTGAGAAAAAAATACACAAAATCTATGTTTTACATATTTTTGTTGAGTTCATTTAGGTAGTTTAAACACGAGTTGAACACAGCGTGTTTTGGCGCTCGCGCGCCGTGCTTGGAGAGTTGACGTGAAACGCCTCATATACATACCTACTTTAATGGATAAAAATTTTGGTTTTGTATTATTATAATCAGTATTATTAGTAACGTTACAATTGTTACTGAGTATTATATTAATTTAGAAAACGGAGTCATTTTGCAGTATATAAGTAAGTATTTGATTCTATTGAAAGGGCATAGCAGGATAAGCATATGCAATTGACCTTGTCATGAATATTATTTATTAAATGCTTTAACTGAAGGTGTTCAAAAATGGTGTTTCTGTGCAAAATTTCAGCTCCGTAGCTCCATTTTTAGGTTAGTTATGGCTAGGGCTTCCACAAGATTCAAGAAAAATATCGATATTGTCTTGTCTTGTCTTGAAAACCAAGACAATATCAATACAAGATATTAAAAGTATTTGGTCGAGATCTTGCAAAATTCTTGGTCTTGGTTTTCTAATTATATGGTAAATCTGTGTATGTGAATTTAAATGTATTTTATATGGATATTTACATGAACGAATTTGTACAAAAATACAGGCATTCGCAGCTCCTCAAATTTTTTCTTCGAATTACTTCGACACGCGTTTGTTTACATTTCTGTCTCTCTCTCACACACACACTTGCTTTCCGTTCGATGTCTTAACGTACCTTCACAGTGAGGAGCCAATCACAACTAGATACAATTAGGTTCTACATAAAGTATACGGAGCTTGTTGGGACTATACTCAACTAACCTTTCGCTGTGAACGTACCCTGGGTTTCTTACTTTCCTTCTCATAGCTTGCTCAGTGTACACGACTCGTTCTTCAAGTGCCGTAAAGATCACATGTACGTCAAAACTTTATGGTAAACAAACTGCAGTACAATGTGCATGATTAATTTCACGAATGACAGTGACTTCGGGGTTATTAAGGATCCTAGTAATATCTATGACATATTAGATATTGAAAGAGAAGTCGAAGCTATGGGGAATGAAAATCCAACTACAGATATTGAAGAAAAGGCCGAAGAAAAGGCAGAGGCTTCAACTAAGGAAAATTTGCCGAAGGAAAAAAGTAGGACGAGGCCCAATTACGAAAATTTTATTTGTATCGAAATACAAGCGGAGAAAAAGAAGGAGTATGCCTATTATGTAAAAATAGAGGTACAACAAAGATTATAAAGAGGAAAAATGGAAATACGACCGGATTAAAAAGCCTCTTAAAAATAGCACATAACGATTAATATAAGACCATGTTTCTATATGACGTTACAAAAAATCAATAGAAAACAATAGATCAATGTTTAATTGTAAGTACATGTGATTTATGCCTAATTATTTTTGCGTTTAAACATAATGTAAAACCTGAATGAAATATAATTCGCTTGTTTTTAGTAAAACGCTATATACGTACATTTCGATAAAAAGAATTGTTGATGCATGTAAGAAAAGTTATTATAAAATGTATCGGTAAATTAATAATTGTATTATAAATTTGGCAGACTTTGTGCTGCTCGTTTTTCCGCGCGATTTCATGCAACATCTACGTTTTTAGCTTTATATGTACTTATACCGTACGTATCAATTTCGCACGTGGATATTCTTTTTTTTGTAATATATGCATCAGTAAATCAAATTTTATGTTTTGTTTTATAAACAAAAAACGTGTTAGTGAAGTGTTATAAGTTGTTTTGGGACACGTGGTATATTACTCGACTTTAAAGGTTCGATAGGACCACCACACATGGCACAACGAATAAGGGACCACTTCTTGCGTCGCGCGTGTTCTTCCTGCAACGAACTCGTTTTTGTTTATATTTATCAATTTTTATCTATCGGCTTTGTCGATTTTCATGTTGTGTTTGAATGTTATACGTTTACGCGTTTGTTTTATTTTTGTAGCATATGTAAATACATCTTGTTAATCCATTTACTGTCATGTGAACTTTGTACATGTATATTCAGCAAAACAGAGAATCAATTGATATGGATAGAGTGTTAGTTTCTGGGTTAGCATATAAAAATTTGGCTTATAATTTTTTTGACATCAAGTGACACTAAATTTTTTTAACATAATTAACAAAACTTTAAAGATGCCAAGAAAATCGTCGATGCACACTAAAGCCATGGTTGAATTTTCAAAAATGCAGGAAAACCTAAAAAAATTCCTGAAAGACAATGATTCTAAGTTCTCTTTTACCGTTGATGCATGGTCATCCAAAAGTTTCAAGTCGTATTATGGAATTACTATACATTTTATGGATAAGAATTGGCAATTGCAATCTATTGCTTTAGATCTTGTACAGTCTCAAGGAAAACACTCGGGAAAAGCATAGCTAACTTATTTTTTAACACAGTTAATTATTATGGCATCGATGATAAAGTAGAAGGTATAACAATTGATAATGCAGGGGCAAATACAACGTTTTTAACAGAACTCAGTCTTTTGTTAAAAGAAAAACAGATTGATTTTAACAGCGAAGATCACCATTTTCGCTGTTTTGCCCATATTCTCAATTTAGGAGTTCAAGATGTTTTAAAATTGATCAATTCTCCTACCAATGAAACTGCAAAATTAACTGTTGATGAGATTGACGTAGACGATATCACAGGAATGAACGCAGATTATGAAAATGACGAATATCAAGTTTCTGAAGATAAACAGAACACATTTAGTAATGTTATATCAAAAATTAGACATACATTTAAAAAAATAAGTTTTAATAATAAATTAAAAAATTTTTGTAAAGCAGTAAATGTCGCTTACGTGTAACCAATTTTAGATGTAATCACAAGGTGGAATAGCACCCACGATATGATAGAAGTTGCTCTTAAATTGAGACCTGATTTAATAATGTTATTTGAGCACTGTGGCGATATTAAACATCATACATTGTGCGACATGGAGTGGAATATTATTCGATAAATATTAGTTTTTTTAAAATATTTCAAACAGCTTTGTAAGATAGTTTCTGTCGAGAACACTGCTAACTTACCGTCAGAGATAAAATAGAAGCAGTCAAACAGAAATTAGATGACAAAAATGATCGGAATTCGCACGATGAAAAACTTCTACTTGCATTTCAAGCTGGCAGGGACAAGCTTATAAAACATTACCAGAAATGTAATTGGATTTACATAGTCAGTTTAATTTTAAATCCACGACATAAAGTCTACAGTTTTAATTTAACTGATTGGGGAAAGAAGTTGAAAAAAGAAGCTGTAATAAAATTTGAAAAGATTTTTAAAGAAAGCTATTATAACAAGTCACCTAAAACTGTGAAACTAGAAAATGAAAATATAGTTTTAGACGATGACTTGGATTTTAGTAACATTTATCTACAAACAAATATTTCTTCACATTGGAAAACTGAAATAATTCATTATACTGAAGCACCCAGAGCAACTGGAAATACCGACATTCTACAATTTCTTCCACCATTCTAAAATGGTGGAAGAAACACACGCATTTATATCCAGTCCTCTCAAAAAAGGCACGAGATATACTCAGCATCATGGCAAGCTCAGTTCCAGTTGAAAGACTATTTTCGGAGGCGTCTTCAATTGTTACATCCAATAGATGTTCATTAAATTATCAATCAATAAGAGTTATGTTGTGCATGATTTAAAAGATTTAATATGCTATAACGAATTCACGATTGAATTTGATATTCGATCGTTAATTCGATTGTATGTTCGATCCGACGACGCTCAGGCATCGAGGATGATGAGCGAGATAGAGAGAGCGTAGGTAAGTGTCGCACGAGAGAGATAGCGGTAATTAGCGCGCGATAGAGGGGGGCCATTGAGCCTCAGATCAATTTCCGCCGCGAAAGCTACTAGATGCGCGAAAAGAGAGAAAACCGCGATTGTTGTGTTGGTGTGTGTTGTGAGTGTAGCCCGCCACTACAACCCAGATAATTGCAATGGACTGCAGCCAGTGCAATACTCGCCATCGCAGAGAGAGAGAGAGAGAGAGAAGATCGGTGCAGCGCAGCACGATTAAGTACTGTGTACTGTACGACAAAGCGACGGATCGCAGCGGCGATCCGTGTATGTGTGTGCGTGTGCGCGCGAAATTATTAGTTGCCTTCTAGGTTCGCAAATCCGCGATTGTATTTCATTTTATTATAGAATTTATTTAGTTGTTGAGATTCACGTATTTATTATTCACGAGGTATCCTTCTTTTCCCTAACATCCCGCGATTACCGCCGCCTCCGCGGGCACAGTTGATAGCGGATCTACTGTGCATTTTCTGAGCAAGCTGGACTCGTGAGCCTTGCACGGAGCTCACGAGTATCTTTGGTCCGAGTATCGGAAAGCGAGACAACAAGAGAGTCTCACATTTGTCAACGGTAGCTGATAGATCCTGCACAGTGGGATAAATCAGAGGATTTTCCCACTGCAACGTGCAGCAGATAGTACAGATGCCCTGTACAGATGCAACACCCACATAGCATGAAAGCTTCCCAGCGAAAGTTTCAAGGAATATTACACTGGAAGGATCCCGTAACCTTTCTGCAATGTAAATAAAAGTTTCAGTAAGCTTACATTGCATGCTTTCTGGTAAGCTTCCTGTAAGCTTTATGGAA
>UELU01128220.1:0-12605 GCA_900490025.1 Megastigmus dorsalis
ATGTTCGCCCAAGCAAATCGAACTGCATCTCCATTAAATTTAAAATACTTGACGATACACAAGTATTCGCGGCGCAAGGCGTAGGTACGCCCGAAACAGTCGCGAGCCTCGCCGGCGTAGAAGTGTATAAGGTAGCAGGCGCCTGAACACCGGCAACCCGCTGTACTTCAGACGCCTGCCCGCCGGCAACCCGCCGTACGTTCTCCAAGTCATCCCCACCTGCGCCGCTGTGATGTAGAGGAGCGGCAAAATCCTTAGGTGGGAGCATCGGCTCCTCTCGCGCGCGTGTGTCTGCTCTCGCGCTTGCTCGCTCATCAGAGAGAGAGAGAGAGAGAGAGAGAGCAGAGCATTGGTCTCACTGTGACCCGTTAGCAAACTTTGTACTGCGACTCTGGCAGTGAAGGTCAAGTTTGTTATGACGGGTCATAGTGGGTGTATAACTACTAATTTGTAAAGAACAGTTTCTGAAAAAATGTTTTTACGACCAGTCGATTCAAAATTGCAAATTGAAAAACTTTCCCAGGAATTTCGCAAAAAAAAAATTAATAAAAGAAAATGAAAATGTTACTTTAACAACATCTATTAACAACGGGCCACCAAGTATGTTCATAGTTATTTATTAAGATTAAAGATATTTTATAAAATTGTGAACGTGTCATTCTGGACGAGGCGCATAATAGTCGCAACTGTTTGCAGCTCCTAATATTAGAACTGTGGCAGTTTGAACTGCTTCCTTAACACAACAATGGGAGAGAGAAGTTAAAACTAAATGTCAAAGGTGTCAATTAAGTGTTTTATGTACCATGAATCTTCAAGGGACATAAGTGAAAAAAAATTATCCAAATTTGATGTTATAATAACTACATACAAACTGATTGTACAAGAGTATGAGCTTTTTGTTGTACCCATGAAGAATAAGGATTCAAGGTTATTCAAGATAATAATATATGATTAAAGTAACATCTTTTATTTTAAAGTTAATAAAGAAGAATCCGATTTTTAAGAATAGAGATGCCAGATAAGCTATCGAAGCTACTAAAGGTGTTAACAATTGTTATCTGTCATCGCTTTTCTTAATAAGGCACCACACCCAAGTTAAAATTCATTTTGGTCTTACATTGAGACTGCGGTATATGTATTTGTTATCCAGTATTGATAAACTTAATGGTAAACAAGAAAGATATTGAGCCTGCAGGAAATAGTCCTTAAACTCAGCAGATTTATGCTGATGTAATCGATGAACTCTATAAATTAATATTAACCTTAGCATTTGCATTAATAAATTATATAATGAACGAAAAATTAAAATTTATATTCAGTTTTTGCGAATTAAAAAGTAGAGTTACTTGGCTATTTATCACATGATTTCACAACTTTCTATTGTTTGCATTAGAAATTTGTAAGTTTATCAGTGCAATAGAATTGTTTGTGAAAATAAAAATATTTCATTGTGCACCTGAGATTTATCGTTATACAACTTATATGTGATATTAAAATTGATCAATAATAATAGTTTTCATAAATTTTTGAAATTTGTAGTAATTTTTTTAACTTAATTAAAAAACTTTACACTATTGTTCCTTTAATTATTATTGATTTTATATACAAGCATACGTGACTGCACTTTACTTTACAGTTTTTTTTAAGGAGATTATTAATTTATTAAAATTGATTTTAAAATTGTAAAATAACTGCCTCGCTTTTGCAGCCCCGATGCCTGATTAAAATCGTTTCGATACGAACAGGAGCTACATAAGGGTAGGATTTGCCTTACGCGTTTTTAAAGTTTTTTATTTAAATTGAATTTATAATTTTGTGTCTACTTTGTGGCTTTAACTCCGCGCTAGAGTGCCTTCGTCCTCGTGCGTTTGTAGTTTTTTTTGTCAATTGATTTCTCGCGCACGTATCCGTAGGCTCGAGATTTGAGGTGGAGGAACGTTGAATTTGGTGAGCCACGCGACTCAAAAATATAAGGCGTATTGCGTGCCTCTTCAAGGCAAATACTTAAAATCTTATTTCATGTAAAACAAATTTATAGGAGAGTGAAAAATAATTTTTAAGATTCATCGATTTTCTTTGGTTTGATTTAGAAATATGCCCTTTTAATTTTTCGTTTTTGCTCATTTCCGTATTGCAAGTTTAAATTTAAAAAATTTACAATACCCGTTTCAAAAAGCTTTTAATTACCTACATTTTGAGACTTTATTTAAAAATCAAAAATTGCGTCTTTCTTTTTTTATATCTAAGAGACATTGTAATAATACATCTAAAAAAACCTATATCGAATAAGAGCTTATACTAAATCAAAGAATTTTCCAAATTATTGTTTAAGCTTTTTACTACTCTTGAAATTTGGCACACATCACTACGTGTAACGTCTATTATTATCAATTTTATCAGCTAACTTGTTTTTTTATAAAAAGTCGCGTCAGCCGCCTTAAAGAATATACAGTATTTCCCATATCAAATTTTAAGCCTTTTGTTAACATTTTACAAAGTTTTTAAATTTGTTATTAATTCTTCCTAATTGCTTACATATATAAAAAAGAATAATTATTGTTACAGAAGCAAAATGAAGAAACGAATCAAGTGGCCGAGGAAATTGAAGAATAAGTCGTGAGAAGTGGCGAGGTGGAAAAACAAATAAGGGCTGGAGAGGATATAAGAATATCCAAAATGAAGACAAAGACAAGAAAGAAAAAAACGACCGCTACACGGTAGTGCCTTGGATTTTGGTCATCGCAATAAGTGCCGAATTTCAAAAATCATATATTTTACATGGGTGTTGAGCAATTTTTTTTTCTTTCATATATGGAAGTATGTGCGTACGTTTTCAAGTTAATGGATTTTCCGCCATTTTTATTTTTCAATTTTATGTTACAAAAATTAATTTTTCATGAAGTGTAAAAAGACAAAGTTTAAGAACTAAAAAATACATCCTTATTCTGTAGAACATTTTTCTTTAAAATCAATTCCTTCCAAGATAACAGTGGAACAGTGGTGAAAAACGCTTAAATTGGATAAAGAAGATATCTTTTTGGGCATTAACATAGAATAGATTGAACATTCTTTGCTAGGATCGATAATGCAAGATAACAGCTCGGTTGTAAATAATAAACTATATATTCACCTGAATACCTGGAGATTGTCCAAAAATAGGACATGCGCACTTCTGTTTTATTTTAACTCTTCACTACACTATTCATACATTCATACTTTCGAAAAGATTTACTGGTCTATAGCTCCACCACTTCCTACATTAAATGCATCTACCGTATAATTGAAAATAAATGGTACACAGATATTGAGAATTTTAGCTCCAATCAGCAGTAAATAATTATGATGTAATTAAATAATTTAAAATCAAATAATTATTGAATAATTTTATTCAATATTATTAATATCTGATAACGTTAAAAATAGATAATATACTTTATAAAAAAAATATATAAATGTTAAAAGAGTTTAAAAACTATAAAATCTAATTACATACATTTGTTAAAAGTGTTCAGTTATTGCACTTATTTTATAACATTAAGCACACTTCTTCGGAATAAAGATTAAAAATTATAAACTGTAAACTCATTTTGAGGTTGCAAAACATTCCATTATTAATTATTTTTTTTTTAATTACTTTTTTTTACTTTATAACGGCCTCGGATTTCAGAAGCTAGTCGGCGAATAGTAGATCCCTGTAATACCGACATGAAGTAGTCGGTAGGCTCTGTAGCTGAGTGGTGGCCAGTGCGGCGTTGGCTCAGTGTTAAGGAGCGCGCCTTTAGATTCTGAGGTCGTGGGGTCTAGCCCCGCATCCGCGTACTTTTACCTCGATATCCTAAATCCTGCCCCATTATAGATGGCGAAATCAAGGGGAATAAATTAGGTGATATCGCATGTATAATTACGACGTGATTTTATTGATATTGTCTATATTCGTTAATCCAATATACGAAATATTACACCAAAAATACAACAAAACTACGCGAACCGAGAAGGCTGGTAAAAGGTGGGTAACGGCCGCGAATCACACGCACACTCGTACACGGCTTACCGCTTGCAAGCCATTTTACATAGTACTTCGAGTATTTACTCTTTGGTGCGCTTGTGACTACTCTTTCGCTCTTTCTCTTTCTCGCGACACGCGCCACCCTCGCCATCCAGCTCACGGATCCGTCAGATAAAACGTGTCATCGAATTACCGAGCAAATATAAAATTTGCTCGCGAATTCGTCACAACTTGTTTTTTTTACTTTTTTTTTTACTTTTTTTTTACTTTTTTTTTTACTTTTTTCTTTACTTTTTTTTTACTTATTTTTTTATATTTTGTACTTATTTTGTACCTATTTTTTACTTATTTCTTTTTCTTTTACTTACTTAATAATTATTTCTGTTGACAAAACACTTTAGGGTCGGTGCTACAATGATGTTTCTACTGTGCCTTTACGCTACTTATTATACATTGTACCATTTTTTTTTAACGAAAAATTGAGTTTTATATTTTATTAAATAAAAAATTATCAGTATTCAATTTTTAAATACGGGAGTATTCCATTAGCTACGTTTTTCCTTTTTGGCACTCGAATTATGCTTAAAAAGTCTTTATGTTAAGAGATATGGACATTTAAATATTCGAAACTTTAAATTTTTTTTTTTTGAAGAATATAATATGCATGAATTTAAAAAAATGCTACCGATCGACGGAGCAATTTAAGATCAATCGATGAGTATTTTTTTGCCAATTATTAAATTAGTTAACTGGGGTTTCCGCAATGCGCTATACGTAGTTTGACGATCCAACTATCGGTGCGCTCTGAAGTGTGTTGAGTGCAGCTATGAAATCATAATTGACACAACTTTCATTACGCAAAAACTCAGCCGTTGTGAACAATCTTTTAAGAATCCCAGAATCACGCACATACGTATATATATTGTAACGTGGTGGATTGTCGCACGTTAATTACACGAATACGTCATAATAAAAATGCCTAAAAAGGCAAACTAAGCAGCCAGAAGGGACGTCCGACCACCTCTCGTCTCGGGCCGTTAATATTAGAAAACAATTATTTACTTTGTTTTAAATTTTTTGACATATGCGCAACTACGCGTCGTCGAGCACCGACCTCTTCTTTCAGCATCAAGATCTACCGAAAGAAGAACTCGATGCATCCAACAAATACGCCGCAGCTCCAAGATGCCTAAGATCAAGCAGATTAGAACATCTGATAAATGCCTAAGCTAAGCATTTCAATTCTTTTTTATAGTTCTCTTTACTTCTATTATTTTTTTCCTCCACGTCAACTCAATTTTTCAATATTTATAATTTAGAATACACTCGATTTTTAATGCCTCAAAGGCTCCGAGTGCCTTTTTCCGGCCATTTATGCAAATGAGCGTGATAGGCTTTTCAATGCCTCGCTCTTCTTGCCTATGAATTGCAATTCATAATTCGGCCGGAAAATTCCATAAAATATTGCCTGTAAATCACAGTATAAGCTCTAGCATCACATCGGAATATTTCGAAATTCCAAAACTATGGAAATTTCCAATGAGAGATACTTTTAGTGCCTGTGCTTACAGGGAAAGGGAAGTCGACGTTGGAGCAAGAGAGAACAATCAAAAGAACAACAACATTCCGATCTGGTCCGACCTACAGGGCGCCAATCAGAGAGCGACGCGAGGAGAGCGCGTCGGATGCCGCGAGCCTCATCGGACTCGCCGAGGCTTGCCTCGAGGACTTCTGTACTGGCTGCTCAACTAGGAACATCGCTTCTTCAAGTCTTCCGCGCCGCGTAGTTGCCTTTTTGATTCGCGTAAAAGTTCCCTTCGCGAAGTGTATCAGCGCCCGTGCCTTTGTATTGGCAGCGCTCGTTCGCATTGTATTTTTGCTCACATTGTTTAAATCAAAATCTTATTTTTAGTCGGTAGTTGTACTGCCTAGCTTTTCCAGGCCCGGTGCCTGCTTAAAATTTCGGAGTAGGAGCTACAACACGGTAAGAATTGCCTAACGCGTGCAGCTACGTTTAATTCCAATTCAATTCAATTAATTTATTTTCTGCCTACGTTGAAGCTCGTAGTTAAGCGCTAGAGTGCCTTGCGTCACGCGCGTTTTCATTGTCTTCATTTTAAGAAATCCCGTTTGCTCGCGTCCGAATTGTACGCTCGAGGGACGTGGAGCAACGCTGCATTTGGTGAGCCAAGTAACTCGATTATAGCGAGAGCGATTAGCGTGCCTCTTCTAGGCAAATATTGGATTAAATTAATATTAATTTTGAAGTAAAACAAGATTAAACTGTCGAGCCACTTAATCGTATAACGTGCCTTCGCATATTGTTACTATATTTTGTAATACAATTAGATTGCCTATTAAAAGGAACCATTGTTAAAATTTGAGTTTAAAAGAAGGTGTCAGCGTATTTATTTATTTCAGATCTATTTTTAGTTATTTAAAAACTTATTTATTTATGTGTGTGAAAGTGCCTGTCCGTAACCCGAAACTCAGTTCGAAAGTCGAACGTCTCTGAGGCCGTCCTACCTCACGACTCTGCCTCTGGCTAGTCGAGCTTAGATATTTTTTTTGAGATATTAGAGTAAAATCAATTAGTCGAGCGGCACTTCTCGAACGCTAAATCAAAGCATTTTTTCATTTCAATAATCAGTGCCTGGCGCCCTTAGTTTAAATCTGCCTATGCAGACAAGCATTAAAAATGTAATTAAAGTCAGCTGCCAGAACTTTGATGGCGAGCTGACAGTCTTTTTTATCGTTTACCTTTTATGAGTGTACGCAGGGAAATTATTAGGCCGCTCTCACGCCTAAATAAATTCCCCCGTTACAATATATATATACAGAGTGTTCCAAAAGTATGGATACCCCTGAAAATCTCGGAAACTAGTGGTGCTCGAAAAAAACTTTAAATACAAAAGTTTCCGCAAATCAAATGGCGCATCCGATGGTGACCTTAAATTTGACCGTTGGTCATTTGAAGGTTAAGTCGAATTTTTTCAATGGGAACCCCACCTTTTTATTACAGAAATGGAAATCGGGAAAAATTTCCTATTCAAAGGTATAAATAACATTTGGGATCGCCTGAATTACTTAAATAATACGTTGAGCCAACTCTTCCAAATTCGCAGGTTTTGTAGCATAAACTTTGCTTTTAACGTAACCCCATAAAAAGTAAGCTAATGGCGTCATGTCAGGTGAACGAGGTGGCCAGTCAATGGTTCCTCTGCGGCCTATCACTCGTCCTGGAAATGTTTTATTTAAATAATTACGTACGGGGTGCTTCATCTTGTTGAAAGTAAGTAATGTTAAAGTTGTCACCGACAATATTATTTATCGCAGGCACGATTTGATTCCTCAACATGTCTTCATACTTTTCTCCGTTTAAATTGCCTTCTATGAAAAATAGCCCTACTATTCTATCATTTATTATGCCTGCCCAAACGTTGAGTTTCTGCGGGTGTTGTGTATGTGATTCCAAAAATCAGGCAGGATTCCAGAACCGACCATTGTGTCTATTATCGTTACCATTCAACTGGAAGGTAGCTTCATCGGAAAAAACTATTTCGTTTAAAAAATTTAGTCTAGCATCAATACGGTTCATGATTAATTCGGCATATTCCAGTCTTCGATTGAAATCATCCTCGTTCAACTCCTGTACCAATTTCACTTTATATGGATGAAACTTCTCGAGTTTAATTACAATGTGAACAGAATTTTTACAAACACCAGTTTCAGCAGATACTTGTCTAACGGAGGTTCCAGGATTTTCAACGAAAGATAATGCCACATTCAAAGAGGTTTCATGATCAGTCACTGTCTTCTTTAACGCTACAAGTTTGCTCAAAACGAGAAACAGTTTTTCCGGAATTTAGCCGGAATTCTGCGTTAAACAGATCCGCAACTCGCCGATATGACCTAACCATATTACGCCATCCTCGCATGATGAGAATGCTTATTCTTTCACGTTCTGTGAGACGATTTATTCTCAAATACAGAAAACGAAACTAAGAATAAACGAAAAGAATCAGTGCGTTGATAGAACTAATTCAGAATGAAAACAACAAAGCACATCAAAATCGATAATTATCTTATGAATGTATACCTGAATATTCACAAAAATTGACCTCTTTGTCTCGTGATTAGTTCAGGTGTGCATATGGGTGGGTTGGGTTTTTCTCTTAAAAATTGTGAATTCGGCCAAAAATCTTCCTGAGTGCGAATCTGAGATTAGATATGTAAAATTTGTAAATGACCTTTGGACAAGTTTTCTGGAATGAAGAAGCATGGTTCTAGTTCAAAAAACTCGAGTTGACCTTCAAATGACCCTAAAGGTCAAACCCAAGGTCAAGTTAATGCTCACCATCGGATGTGCCGCTTGATTTGTGGAAACTTTTGTATTTAAAGTTTTTTTTCTAACACCCCTAGTTTTCGAGTTATGAGCTGCTGAATACCAATTTCAGGTTATTCAAAGATGTGACCTTCGAATGACCTTTGGGATACATTTGACCCCTATATTATTTATACCGTTGAAAATAAAATTATTCCCGCTTTCCATTTCTGTAATAAAAAGGCGGGGTCCCCATTGAAAAAATTCGACTTGACCTTCAAATGACCCTGAAGGTCAAATCCAAGGTCAAAGTTAAGGTCACGATCGGATGCGCCGTTTGATTTGCGGAAACTTTTGTATTTAAAGTTTTTTTCTAGCGCCACTAGTTTCCGAGATTTTCAGGGGTATCCATACTTTTGGATCACCCTGTATATATATATATATATGGGGAATTCTGCGTCAAATAAGTCACCCCTCCTGCCCATTTAAATTTTGGCGTAGAGGTGGCGTTGAGTGTCCCGCCACCAGCGAACGCAGCGAGCACGCAGGTCAGCATCACTCCACCGGGAGATGTAGCAGCTGCCTGTGTGCCTGTAACTTCGCGGCCCCGCGGAAGGCCCCGGAAGGCCACAAGAGTTGTAAAACGAGCGCGCGTTCGAATCGAGAAGGCTGCGTCGTCGATTTCGGTAACAAAGCGAAAGCCCGGTCGTCTGAAGGGCTCCCGAAAGAGCATGATTATAGCAAATCCGGCGAATCTCTCCGCGTCGAATGCGTGCCACGCATTCGTAGATCCCTCTCATTTTCCTCCCTGTTTGATTTCAGGATGGATAAAGAAGAATTCATTGTCCATTAGGGCCGAGGAGCCAAGCACCTCGGTCTCAATAAGCGAGGTTGATCGGGAGGTGGTCCCGATCATACGCGCGCGGGTAGGCATGACATTGCGCCGCCCGTCTTCGACCGGGTCACCCCCGCTCTAGCTGCCAGAAAAGTAGGAAGAAGAGGGCGAAGTCGCTCTTCAATAGAGCGCTGCGCCATAATCCATCGACAACGTCGAAGAAGAGGGCACCGTCGCTCGGCAAGAGATCGCGGTACCACGCATCAAGCAGGAGGTTGCATAGGGGGAGAACTCCTGTGCAGCTGAGGAACCGTTAGGCGCTGAGGCTTTGCCGAGGGCCCGGGCATTCTGAAGATAGAGGTAGCATCGAGCGCGATACGCGTGTGTGTGTATGTGAATGTGTAAGAGTGCATTGCTGCTTACTCCACAACATTGAGAGCTACACTGGACCTTCAGGCCAGTGCAACTAACGTCAATACAGTGAGGGCGGGTACGGTTGATTGGAAACAGCGCAGAGTAAGTACTCAGAGTACTATTGCGGCTGATCGCAGACGCCGATCCGCGTATGTGTGTATGCATGTGCGTTCCCGCGGAAAAGCCTTCTTGGTTCGCGATATAATTTGTACTGAACAGTGTGTTAAAGAATTATTATAGAATGTATTCCAATTACTAAATTAGAATCACGCATTTGTCATTTAAGTAGTTGTTTTTTCCCTATTATTCCAGCGATTGTCGCCGCCTCCGCGGGCACAGTGGAAAAGCGTTTCCACTGTGCAGAAACTGAGTAGCTGGCATCGTGAGCGTAACACGGCGCTCACGATCGTAAGTTCGATCAACGGAAAGCGATACTCAGTATAAATCCCATGTAGGTTTTCCCGCTGCAACGTGCAGTAAAGGTAGGAGTGTGCAGTACATCGGTACTGCACACGGTAAAACCAGCCCCGTTGCAATACATTTGTGTAAAGTTGTAGATTGGTTAGCACACAATAAGTTATCTCTCAGCATGGATAAAGCAGTGTATATTACATTTGGAAATTATTGCGATAGTGCTTCAAATCAATTAGATATAAAAATAAATGATAAAACAATTAAGAGAGTTGAGAGTACTAAATACTTAGGAATAAATTTCGATTACGACTTAAAATGGGATAAGCTTTAGATTGAATATATACTTAATAAAACCAAATATTTAATATTTATTTTTTATAAAATATCAAAATTTATGGAAACAGAAACTCTAAGAAAAATATATTATGCTTTTTTCAAAGTATAATAAATTATGGAATAATTGCTTGGGGAGCAGCATATAAAAATTGTATAGATTGACTACAAAAATACAGAACAGACAGATAAAAATTATAAATAAAAATAAATTTATACTAAATAATCCAATGACAATAAAGCAACTATACACATTTGAATCTTTAAGATATGACTACAACTATGTGAAAAACACATATATGAATTCAAATAGTAGGACAAGAAACAAAATTATTCCTCTTCCAAAAATGAACAGAATTGATTTTTTTTTTCCGGGGCGAAGGGGAACTCTTTATGTTCGATAAGCAGACACGTGTCTCCCCCTGTGTGGGACTCTCCTGTTTAAATGATCACGCATACCCACTAAAACCCCTCCGCCATGAAAACACGTGGCAGTTGGTTTCCCTCCCCTCCGGCACCGCCGTGAGGCATTACTTCGGAGGGAGGGTGCCACGTCTTCTCACGGTTATCCCGCGCCTACCGGTCTGGGGCCGCCGAGTCCGGCTCCTCCCAAGAGGAGCCCTCTTCTAAGGATGGCTGCGGTATGCATGCCGTCCATACCCTGCTTCTTCTGGCGTAGGATCGTGTCTACAAATACAGCCACCCTTGCCCATTTCTCGTGACCCTGGAGCATGACACCAATGACGTTGTCCGGCGTGATGCTTCCAAGGTCCGCTGCAAGTGTCCCTCGTTCGACGCTCCACCTTCTACATTCAAAAAAGGTGTGGTTTACGTCGTCCGAGGGAAAGTCACAGTAGCCACAACTTGGCTCCATTACCTTTCCCATCTTGTGGAGGTAGGAGCAGAACAAGCCGTGGCCCGTGAGAAACTGGGTGAGCTAATAGTTAACCTCGCCCGCTTACTGGACTAGCCAGGCGTCCAGTTGGCTGATTAGCCTTGCTGTCCACCGGCCCCTCGTTTCTGCCGCCCATCTCTGCTGCCAGACCTGGATGGTGTTGGCTCTAGCAGTTGCCTGGGCGGCCGCTTTGCCCAATACCGGCTTCTGCTGGTGAACGAACTGACGCTCCTGGGCTAGTAGGTCGATGGGTATAACCCCAGCGACTACCAGCACTGCGGGCTCGGAGACCGTGCGGTAGGAGCACGCAATACGGAGAGCCGCTCTCCGTTGCACTGCGGCCATACGCTTGCGGTACATTTCGTACCTTAACGTGTCGGCCCAGACTCCAGAACCGTACAGCATGATGGATTCGACGGTGCGCATGAGCAAACGGCGCTTGCAAGGCCGTGGACCTTTGGTATTAGCCATGATCCGGCCGGTGTTCCCCGAAGGTGAGCTTTGAGTCCAGCGTCACCCCCAGATACTTAGCAGCTGGCTTAGTCTGGACCGTAGCGTCTCCTACGCTCATCGGGCGCAAGGTGTTAATGCGCCTCTTAGTGAGCAGCACGATCTCGGTCTTGGCTGCGGCTAATTCGAGCCCGTGGTCCTCCATCCAGGAGGTCAATCGATGCATTACCTGATTGAGTCGCATCTGACACGCGTCGACATCTCTTGCGATGATGACGGCCCCTATGTCGTCCGCATACCCTATCAGGAACGTGCCCACGGGTATCTCCATCCTTAGGATCCCGTCGTAGAAGATGTTCCAGACGTCGGGACCCAGGATAGAGCCCTGAGCTGCCCCAGATGTTATTTCCTTTGTCATCGGGCCATCATCGGTGTCATAGACTATGGAGCGGTTCCCGCGGTAACTCCCGAGCATTCGGAGAATGTACCCGGGGACCCAGAAATCTCGCTCCATGGCGTCCAGCGCCTGGTCCTACCTGACGGTATTGAAGGCGTTCTTCACGTCTAAGGTGGCCAGCAAACACACAAGGCGTGAGAAATGGTTTCCCCGCTCCGTCGACCTTACGGCGTCAACGACCTCCTGGACTGCATTGATGGTTGACTTGCCCCGTCTAAAGCCGTACTGGCGAGGGGCTAGATCTCCTGCCTCTCGCACGGCTGGTAGGAAACCGCCCTTGAGAGCTCCGCCCTCGTGAATAAAGTCTCAACTTGGCAGCCGGATGTTTCCTGAGGGCGCTGCCTCTCGGGATGCCCCGGAAACAAGGCATTCACGATGTTATTGATCGTCCCCGCGTCTGTTGGACTGCTGCCGGCAAAAGCCGCCAGCTTACGGGTAACGATCTTATAGCCCAGTCCCCACGGGTCCCTATTCAGC
>UELU01128221.1:0-12975 GCA_900490025.1 Megastigmus dorsalis
CTCTCTCTCTCTCTCTCTCTCTCTCTCTCTCTCTCTCTCTCTCTCTCTCTCTCTAGCTCGCCTATCACACTCTATTTCCGAACATGTGCCACGCTCGCTGTCCCGCTCATCATCCTCGATGCTTGCACTCCGTCGGATCGAGCGTAAAATCGAATTAACGATTGAATCCTTGAATAAATAATTTGAAGGATTGCTAGAATCATTTAAGTTGTTTTATTTATTTTTTTATAAAGTTGTTTTATTTAATATTTACACGGAAAGAAGTATTTAGCTTGAAATGCAGTGTTCCGTACTTGTTGAGAAAATTTCATCGTAATACGCGACATGCACACTACAAAACGGAATTCTTCATCACAAGCTTAACATTGTATAAAATAAATTTATTTACTTAAAGGATAAGTAATTATTAGATATTAGTAGAATAAATGATAATGACAGTCGGAATTCTATGATAGTAGGAATGCTCATCCGATGCACTTGTTCATAATATGTTGCCGAAATGCAATATAAAGCATTCTTAGGAAGCAGAATACGTCTTCTATATAATTTCCGTATGAGATGTGCCCTTATTCCTAAGAACACTTCATATTATCATTGATGCATCTTATTTAGGAGACTACTTTTAGAGTTCTGCTTTGGGCCTCTTTCGCTTAATTAATTAATACTATTTTCGTTAATTAAAATATATTTAAAAAATCACAGCTGATACAGTAATGTTTGGACAAACATACTGTATATATTATCAGAAAGATGATACTTTATATTTAGTAATGTTCAAAAAAACTTTTATAAATATATTTTTTTAATCCAAAATTTATTTTAAAACTGACGTACACATTCTTTTCCATATATTTGTCATGTCAATAGAATTTTTTTGCCTGTGATACTTTTTTATCCCTGAAAATAAACGAGAAATTTATGCATGTAGTAACATATGCTATGAGTTTGTTTGTATTTAGTAAATATTAAGATATACCTGTATATATTGTATCCCAATAGAAGTAACATTTGAATAGTTACGAGTATGAGAAATACAGTTGTAGTAAGACAATTTCCAGGTGGACACTTTAAATTAACGTTATTGAGTTTAGTATTAGTTTGTGAAACGTCTCGTTTTAAAATATTAAAACCCTCTCTTATTTCTACAATAAATGATTGATAGTCATAATTTACTGGCTGCACCTAAAATAAAATAATTTTTTATGCCTAATGAATTATATAGATAACGTACTAAAAATATATTATTAATAACCTGTGCTGTCGGATTTCGTACATGACTATTCAAAATCATTTCTACGTTCGTTTGAACTTTGGTTACGAAAGACCTTATTTCATGAGCAGTATTTAGTATATTATTCTGAGTACTTAATAAAATATCTATTTCTTCTCTTTGCATAGATTCAGTGAGCTTCAACGGTTGGGTGGGTTGAGAATTTGTTACTTGAATACCTGTAATAATAACATAATTAATAAAAGGCATTTATTTCTATTCAATATATGTACGATTTGTTTAACTAATAAATAAAAAAAACTGTTGTAATATAAAATCCTCGAGTATTGATGCAATTCGCAGAGGCTATTTGATTCACTGCTCAGAAATGTGTAAAGAAATCATAGATATATTTTTGGATTATAGTACTTTATTATGGGTCAGCATTACTATATCTGTGAACTAGACTTATAGATTTCAGGACATAGATACACGGAGAAACTTGAGGGACATTTGTTGACCTGCGCGGCACAAAAGCGACACCACGCGGGCGGGTATCTGTAGTCCCTCGTGAAGTACGGATGTTACGCTTCTGAGGGACCAATACCCTCCCTCTGTAGTACAAATGTTGGGCCACAGCGAAAGTTCAGCTGTTGTACTACACGAGGCACGCTATCAATTCCGCGATCGACGCGTTAAATGCCGGTGTTTACATGAGTCCGTGTTACATATTAAAGTGTGTATTATGGAGGAATTTTTAAGAAAAAATCACTTGAGTTATCTGCATCAACTTTTTACGTGCAAGTATATTCATAAACCTCTTATAATGAATGCCGAAGTGAGTATACGTTAACATAACCTAGAAGTGCTAAATGAGTTGGCGTTTTACGATGCATGTTTTCATTATTTTCATGACTCATCATTTGCATGATACAATCTTAATAATTATAATCATTCATTTCATCGTTTATATTAATTTATTTATAGCAAACGGCGTAAACGATAAAAAAATTTTGTTAATGGATCATGATTTTTTTTAAAACTATTTTGATTGATTTCCCTGACATTCCTGAGTTTATTTGTAAATTAGATAATTACAAATTATCATTAATTAATAACAGTGAACCGTATAAAGATGTTGAAATGAGTGTCGAAAAAGAACTAGAAACTTCTGTAATTAAATCGAACTCTTTTTCTGCATGTGAAAGTGATATTTCTATGGAAAGCATTGTCAAGAATAATCATGAGAATGTGAACATAACTAATAGAGGTGATCTGAAAAGCTATATTTATCTTATTTGATGTAATTTTTGTTATCATTAAAATAGTATAATAATTTTATTATTATTAACTAATTTCTTGATTTTTATATTTTTTAAATACTTTCTGTATGAATCAATTATACTTAAATAAATTTTATATTTAAAGCAAGTTGGCGATGGAATTTCTATTGAATATTATGTTACTTTTAGAATTGTATATCATAGCAACTATATATACTGTAACGGGGTCTTGGCTAGGGGGTGCGCAATGGCCAAAGTGACTTGCCCTGGTGGGATGGCGTGTTGCAGCTGATCGGCAGCTGTGATCCCTCGGCGTGGCAGGAGGTGCGGGCGGACGTTAGCCGCTTGTGCAATCGTACCTCCATGCAATGCCGGAACGCCGAAAAGCAACGACGAGAGGTTTTCCTCTCGGCTTTTCGTGTGTGAGAGACGGCTGTTCGCGCTGTCTCGTGTGGTCCTTTACCTGAAAAGGATCCGCGAAAACGCAAAACTAAACGGCTTTCTCAGCCAACAATGCCGGCCAGCTCGCCACGATCGACGAGGGCGGTAATCGTACGCGCGGGGAAACGGAATATGAGCGAGGTCACGAAATGACACTCACTCGGTTCGATCATGTAAAATAAACTCAATATATTCTATAAAACGTGGCTCTAAAACACTCCAGCCGAGTGGAGAATCAATTCAAAATAACAAATTCAATTATGAATAACGGGCCGAGTTCGCTCGTACGCGCGCGCAATTTCTCGGAGCTGTTACTCTTCGGAGAGTAACCTGTATTATTCGCGTCTCCGTCGGCCAGTGTGCGTCCACACTGGCTTTTACGACGGGATGACCGTCCGCGAGAAGGAAAATCGCACTTACTTTTAATCGGCCGTTCGAACGGTGAGTTCGTTACTCTCTCTCTCTCTCTCTCGCTCGGGACTCTCGTGCCGACGCCGCGTGGCTGCAGCCGCCCGTCGATCCCTCGGGCTCCACGGGCTGCAGGCTCCGCTCCTGTGCGGCTTGTTAGGAGGAGGTGGTGGGTGGGCTTCGTGCCTCCACCACTGCACGCACAATTCTCTCTCGTGCACTCGGTAAATCCGCCCACGCGGGAGCAGTCGCGGAACACGTGCCGTTCGACTCGAGAGAGGAAGACAGTATGGCCGCTTCCGCCTGGCCTTCTTCCTCGTTCTCTCTCTCTCTCTCTCTCTCTCGCGCGCGCGCCTGCTCGTACGCGCTCTGCCATTACAATAATTAAATAGAAGTTGTGAAATAACCAGAGAAGATTACTGATACATTTATTTTACTTTATTATGAGACTTAAGCATTATTAAATGTCATTAAATTGCATCAAACTTTTATATTGGTTTATTAGAAATATACTTGTTTATTTAATATAATATATATTATACGTATTTTATTATTGTGCTTTGGAACAAAATGTAATCTATTTTTAGATGTTTTTACATATAAAAAAAATGAATTATTTAACTTTTTAAATGCTCAATCGAACTTAGAAGGTCATATTGTACTAGGACTGTATGCAAAATCTAGACAAGTCGATTACACTAGATTGAAAAATTTAGTTATTTTTAAAGAGATAGACCACAATTACGTGTAAGTTATATTATAATTATACTCTAAAACAATCATTAAATGAAATTTAAAATGTAGTAACATATATTTACATACATGTGTGTGTGTGTGTGTGTGTGTGTAATAATTTAAATATGTTTATTGTTTTATTAAGACATGGTTAATTAAGACATGTTTATTGGTTAATGGTATATTGATTTGATTTAATCTTATATACAAAGATTGTTTCTACAATCATTTTATTTATCATTGCGCTACAGTTATGACGTGTACTTTAAATGTTTTGTAAATAAAACTATTATACTTTACTTAAATGCAACTTTGAATATATTTTATGTAAGTAATGCATGTAATATTTTGTTTATAAAGGATAAAACCTGAAATATTTGTGAAGCTACGGGATCAAATTATTGAATTGTTTCCAACTGAAGATTTCGAGTTACTGCATCAACCGTATTATCGAATTAAAGAAGTGAGAGGCTGTGCAAAAGGTACCTTATACAATTATTATAAAGTGGTCAGGCGAGGAATAAGGAACGCTGGTATTTTATTGGAACCACTAATAGAAGATGCTCATTTTGATGACAGTTTTAATACAGTTGAAAATGTTATTGAAGGTACTAACATTTAATGGAGTAAAAAAACTATAAATTTCAGGATTTAAAAATTATATTTTAAGTATTTCTACAGAAAGTACTTTAAAATGTCCAACTGATGAAAATTGGGAAAAGTATTCTTCAAGTGAGGTTATTACTACGTGGTAAAGTACTTTTACCCAAAGAAGTAAAAAGTTAGTAAAAAGGTAAAGGAAAAAAGGCAGAATTGTTAGTTACATATTTAGCAAGTTTCTCATGTATAAGTCCACCACTAGGATTAATTTTGTTAAAACATTATTTTTGTTTAGAATATTATATATATCAAGTAAATATTTAATTTATTGTTATATATTTTTTTTTTATTTATAACAGCTACAATCTGATTTCAAATGTATCATTACTGAACGAATGAATACGAACACTCTTAAAAAAGATAAATGCTACTGTACATTATTTTGTGATAAGTGGCATGCAATAGCTACTGAACTTATAAAATATTTTGAAAAATCGAGAGTTAAAGAACGGAAAGATTTTTTTAACAATTATAAGGCTCTTCATGAAACAGGTATGCAAACTCTTAAAAAATATTTATTGATTATATGAATATCGTGTACTATTTAGAAACTTACAATTTCTTTCTATTTTAGAAGAACTCAACAGCATATTGGGATTGTTATTGTTACCTTTATGCATAAATGTGCCTAAATGTATTAAAGAAAAAGATACAGAAGCTTATACGCGTATCAGTAAATTAAGGAGATGACCAGAGATGCGGATCCTGGATTTCCTTCAAACACTCAGGAACTACCTTTTGCGCAAAATAATGACATCGTGTCATAGCGTTTTTGATTGAACCCTAAGGTATTAATCAATTCGTATGGCTATTATGCAGTAGCAGTTATTATTTTGCACAAAATGTATCTGATTCCTGAAAGTTTCAAGACAATCCAGGACCCACATCCCTGGGCATCTCGTTGTAAATTATATCAATAAGGTTACGAACAAAAAATAAAAATATTAATAGAAAAATTTCACCGTCATTAATATATTCTATAACTTTAATTGAAAATTTCCTATAATTATAAAAATTGTCCTTTTTTTCTTTTTAGGACACTGCAAACTTAATCAGTGAATACTTGAACTTGAACAATGGCTCGTGAATAACCAGTTCGATAATTTTCCTTATGTAATCATTTGTGGAAGCATAACGAATATTTCGCAGTCTTTTGTAGTATTAAAATGCGAACTGTACCCGTGCTCCAATCCTACAAAGGCAGTGGAGAATTGTTTTCAATATTTGGTAGCATTACAATTTTGGCTATATTTGAATGATTTCATATGGGGGTTTATTGCAAAGGTTGTTTACGGGTTCACTGATATAAAGGTTTACGCGGCAGTTAATAAAATAATTGTTGAATTGAAAAAAACTGCAGTAGAGAAAAATTAGTGTATATGTTTTATTTCGTTAAAGATTTTCAAGGTGAAATTATTGAAAGAGTTTAATCGTCTAATTTATCCTATAGTTTTCTTTTACTTGTATTTAGTCTAATTTATCCTATAGTTTTCTTTTACTTGTATTTAGTCTATTTATTCAGTTAGTTAATAAAACAAATATAAAACAATAACAATAAACAAAACTAAGATTATAAGAGTAAATCAAACTAAAACAATAAAAATAAAACGAATAAAAATTTCTTTTACGTGTAAATAAATTTTGCGTTGGCGACTTGACACATATCTCTTAGATAAGCAAATTAATAAAAACTTTTTTAATCTATGTATGTGTACGATCTTTTTATTAAACCTATAGAATTAGTAACGTATACAAGAATACTTATAAATTAATAATATTTAATTAATAATAAATTTAGCAGATAATAAGACTAGTATAGAAATAAGATTCAAGGATGAACCCTAAAGCGATATTGAACTGTCTTTTAACATTTATTTTAAATTTGTATGGAGATCCTAGTTTTCCCAGAAAATCTGTTGACGTAATACTTACATTTATTGAGAGTTTTATTCAAGACAATTTTTTAAATTACTTAAAAAAAGACATTTTAGATTCGCTAAACAATGAAAATATTTCAGACTTGACATTAAATATAATTAATGAACATTTTAAAAAGTATAATTCGATATTCCAGGAGGTTTCAACTGAAGCCAAACGATTAAAGCTACTTAAAATAGAGGGATGGGTTAATAGACTGCGAAGAGTTCAGAATTGGTGAGACGTTCGTTGACAAAATTATTGGAAATGAATTAAAACTGGTTCCGCATTGTATGTACGGAATCTATGTACCTTTACGGAGGACTCTAAAATCATTTTTGGAAATACCGGGATTATTTAATGAAATTATACAGTACATGAATAAATTAAAAACAGAAATTTATATTATTTTGAACGTAATCCAAACAGATGTATGGAAAAAACAAATCGCTGAAGTAAAAGACGATAAAATTATTTTACCTCTATATTCGTTTTATGACGATCTAGAAACTAGAAATGGCATGGGTGCTCATGCAGGTGATAATAAATTTAGAGCTTTATACACAACCGTAGCTTGTCTTCTGCCGCATACTACTTTACGTTTAATCAGTATATTTTCTAATTTATGCAGAAGTTAAAATAAATACAACTAACGAAAGGATATTCCTAAAATTTATTGACCAGTTGAATTTTCTCCAATCAACAGGAATCATTATTATGATCGATGGTGCCTCGCGAATAGTGAAATTTCAATTAGCGTTATTCCTAGGAGACAATTTAGGTTTAAATGAAGTTTTCGGCTTTGTAGAGTCTTTCAAAGCCAATAGTTACTGCAGAATATGTACAGTAAATAATGAAACTGCATGAAAACTAACTATAGAATACAAACCATTCTTAAGAACGAAAATAAATTATGATAGAGACCTTAAATTAAAAAATTATCAAAAAACTGGGATAAAAGAAATGTGTACTTTTAATAAGGTGAATAATTTTCATGTTGTTGATAATCTAAGCGTTGATATGATGCATGACGTGCTCGAATGTGTATGCGTATATGATTTAAGATCAATATTACATAATTGTATTTTTGTCAAAGAATAGTTCACGTTAGAATTTATCAATAGACGCATAAAAGGTTTTGAATATGGCGCTAATGAAAATAATTTACCCCCCGAAATAACATTGAATAAAGAAAAAAAAACAAATTAAATGTAAAATTTTCTGCAGCAGAAATGCTATGTTTGGTGAGATATTTGGGCGTAATAATTGATGATAAAGTACCCGAAAATGACGAAAGTTGGCAATTATATAAGTATTTGCGACAAATAGTTGACATTTTAACTGCACCGAGGGTTGTAAAAGTAGAGACCAAAATTTTGAAAATGTTAATTCATAACCATCATCAATTGTACATCAAGCTTTTCGGGCCTTTAACCTTTAGACGGCCGGGATTTAAGAGTTAAAATCACGATAGAAAAGTGCCCAAATTAGTGTCTAGTATCATGTATCAACTATGTAAAAAGTTCATATCACAGGGCGAGCCGATATAACGGCTTTCCGGTCCGGTAAGGTATACAAAAAATTTTTTAGTGAAAAATTTTATGAAATTGCTAAAATTCGGTGAAAATATAGCCTTAGGGGTTTTCGTGGTCGCTGATTACGAATCTGGGGTCAAATTTGATAAATTCACACACCCCCACCTCCATTCCACCCCTCCCCTGCTCTCCAAATGGCCCATTTTTTGGTAATCCCGAAACTTGGTGGAAACTTGACTTTTGGGGTTTTCGGGGTCGCTGATCACGAATCTGGGGTGAGATGTGATAAATTCCCCTCCGGATTTTGTTTATAACAGAAAAATACTGATTTTCCCCCAGAGCCGATATATCGGTTTTCCGGTCCTCTAAAGGTTAGAGCCGAAGTTTCATTTTCTAATTCATTACTTGCGAATTCTACTTCAAAGTGGACCATGTATCAATTTTTGATGCATGAGATTTGAATTTTGCCACCGACTATTGAAAGCAAATGTTCAAGCGACTAATTTAACTCTTAATTTGCTAAAAACTATTGCGTTGAAACAAATATTAAAAGTTTGCCAAGTCATGAACACATTTCAAATTGAAAATTAAGTTCAATTTGCTGCTAATGATAAAATAAAGTATGAAGCTGCATCTATGTTTAAAAATGCGCAAGTTAGGTACCACAATTTTGTACAAATAAACAATTTTTTTTATTAAACGGGAACATTTATAATCGTGGACATATAATCATGACCTACCTATGATTGTTCCTTGTTCATACGTAAATAACAATAATACCGACTTTATTGTTACACGGTATGCTTTATAACGGTATTATTACGGTAAAATTATTTTTAGTTTATCGAATATAACTATACAAAAAATAAATAAGTATAGAAAGATATTGTGGACCGCATTACATCTTTCTTTACCTTCTATTTAATCAAAATAGCTTATATATTATATAATAATAATTTATTATAACATGTTTAGTCCCCTATAATCTATAATTATAAAAACAATTTTATTTTAATCGTATATACAATCTCAATGTATAACTAAAATTAAATAAAATAAATATTTCATTTACAATAATTCGTTTACAGTATAAAAAGCAAATCTTTTTAAATAATAATGCGGGTACTCGATTACTTTCATATTCACTTAACGAAAGAGTAGCATATGTCTTTTTTGCGGCACCATCTTTATCCCGCGAACGTGGTGTCAAAGCTGTGCCATGAGGGACAACAGTCGTCTCTCAGGCGAGCAAATACAGCGTACAGCGGGACGTATGCAGCGCCACATGTACAGTAGCGCTGCAGTACTACTGGTAGGGCAGATTCTGGCCCTCAATTTTCTCAGTGTAGTTAAACGTTTATTTCTAAATATATGTTACCATAATAACAGTATTGGATAAACTAATTTTTGCTATTGCATATTTTCGATCCGTCACACCACACGTATTATTTATTAAATTTAACCATTTTTAACTTTGTATTCATTTTTATGGACATACAGATAAAGTTAAGGGGATGTTCTAGAATCAGAAAGATTCCTACCTTATCGCTAGAATCCGTAATTTTGTATTGGACAAAATATATAAAGATAGATATTAATTTTTGGAGAATACTCAGTTTCACCACCTCGGCAATGGTGTCAACAATATGTGATTACTTACCTACTGTTAACTACGTATGTATATATATATATATATACTGATATTTTTATAAAATTTGCTCTAATTGTATAATAAACTAAAACCCCACAACCCCCGACCCCCAATGTCGTTCGTCTGCGGCGCCCGCAGATAATAGTGCAGAAATAATTATCAAAAAATGTAAAAAAATTTTTTTGTGTCAGTAATAGTGCCCTTCAAATACTGAAGAGTCGGCATAAGTACTGTTGTACTGCAGAAAAAATTTTGACATTATGTTGACGTCCGCATAAGTCCATGTCAGCATAAGTGATGTTGCATGTTGAAAAGTGTCAGCATAAGTGACCATTTATATACGTATTATATATATTAATATAATCATTCTATATTACGGAAGATTTTGAGCAAGCAGCCCACATGTGTGCATATGTTTTCGTGCCTGAATGGGTAGCACTATTCAATAAAGTCATTAATTACTTTAATTCCAATATTCTGAGCATTTCGATTTGCAGCATCGAATGTGGTATTGAGCAACGATTCATCGGGATACCTGATTATTTTTTGGTGCCGTGAATATCCTAGAAACCACAATACACTGGCAACGTGCGCGCATGTACCTAGAGTACGTGCGCCGCTTTGACAGGTACAATAATAGCCTCTAATCGGATCTCCATCATTTTCGTCATCTGCATTGTTCGCATCATAACCTGCGTATGATATAAAAAGCTGATGCCTAATCGCATTACGGAATCTTGAATATATACGGACTCACAAGAATCCCTCGTAATTGATATTTCGATCAAGCTGGAATTCGTCATCATTATCTCTTACTAGTTTATCTTGTATGTAAGAGGGAGAAAGCTTTATTTGGTAAACTCCCACACTTAGATCTCTAAAGTAGTTCAAGTCGAGTATAGGAAAATATACAACGTCTTGATTATTGAGTCGCATCCACTGTGCATTTCTTCGTGTTAGATTATCGACTTCGACTCTCGCTTGCACAACATTAGGCATCCTTGACCTTCGAATCATTCCTCTTGCATATTCAACATCGGTATATTGCATTATAATAACAGGGTGATATTTGTTTAAAATAGCTCCAGCTATGCGATAGAAGGCATTCAGGTTCTTCGCGTGTTGCATATTTATTGTTTGCGCTAGAAATTTGAAAATAGATTTGAGATGTCCTTTTCGTGCTGCTACTATCCAACGATTTTTAGTTACCATTCGTGTGTGATTTGCATCTTCTGTCGACAGTTGCCTTTGTCCAGGTTGAATCAGTGCAGGCATTCTATGATCAATACCGAGGTGTTGCAATAAAGGTATAACATCGCGGTAACCCCTATCTACCAATACAATATCACCGTTCTGGAACCAGTTTGCTAAAAGACGAGCATCGCTTTCAAATTCGTCACGAAGAATTTCACCATCATTATTACGGGTGTCGGAAAAATACATTCTAAAAATCGTGAGAATATAACCATTTGGGGCTACAATGAGGGTTGGTTTTAACAAATGTCTATTTTTGTGAATAGAAAAGGACTGTCGCAATACACGAAAGTTAGAACTTTTGTGTATGTTGGCATATGTACCGTCAATTATAACTATTGCTCTTCTTTCTGCAGGTTCAGGGTTGTAGAGCTCATTGGCAAAGTCTGTTATATGCTGTTCTATAAACTGCTGCCTCGTTAGGGAATTAGGGCCCATATTTTGAGGAACAAATCTTTGTAATAATAATGATTTTACATAATTAATAATTGAACTGACATTTTGTCTACTGACCTGATGAAAAATAACTTTTAAGAATTCATCACTCAACCCCTGCCTCGTCTTGCACAAGAAAATCAATAAGTCTTTCTTGTGAATATACCTCAATTTTTCATTTTCTACTACTGGATCACAGAAAGTAAAAAATTCCTCAAACTGTTGTTTAGTGATTGGTGATAAGCATTCAAAAGCTTCATCAGTCAAGTTATCGCAGTCAATTCCATTACCCCTTTCCAATACCACATTTCTCATCTCTTAAATAAAAACCTGCAACTTCTGACCTCTAATAACATAAGTTCTGTCAATAGATTGTAAACAAAGCAACAATGGGTCGAAGAAAAACCCACTGTCGTTCAGATGATATCTAAAACTACGTACATTATCCGGTATAAAAATATTTCTCTTTATAAAGACCTGAACCCTACATTGTATAGATAATCTCTGGTTGTGATTTGGCGCATTGCAAATAATGCAAGTCTGAGATGCTGTTTGCGTAACAACGTTCAGTCGCAAACAGGCTGGATCTGCAGCCATTAGAGCGATTTCAGTGACTATTGAACGATTACAATTGACGCATATTCTAGAGTTCTCATCTAGGGCTAAAGGTGGATGATTAAGTTCATCTCTTCTAGTGATTGCTATTTGTCTTTCATTAATATTATCAATGCCATTCATGAATGCCAGCTGACGAGCAATCATCTGTACATTACATACGTAACATCGTATTTTTCAAAGAATCAATTACACAGGCCCACAAAAAAGAGTTTCCTGCGCGGTAGACCAGACCACGTGAATTTAATGTTTTTGGGGTCGCTGAATCCGAATCCGTGGTCCATTTGACCCGGTCACGTCAGGGTCAAGGTCACGTTAAGGTCAAATTCTGAAAATATAGATTAGAGGCTATTATTGTACCTGTCAAACCGGCGCGCGTACTCTAGGTACATCCGCGCACGTTGCCAGTGTCTTGTGGTTTCTAGGATATGCACGGCACCAACAAATCATCAGGTATCCCGATGAATCGATGCTCAATACCATATTCAATGATACAAATCGAAATGCTCAGAATGTTGGAATTGAAGTAATTTCTGACTTTATTGAATAGTGCTAACCATTCAGGCACGAAAACATATGCACACATGTGAGCTGCTTGCTCAAAATCTTCCGTAATATAGAATGATTATATATATATATATTGTAAAGGCAGAGCGCGTTTGAATTCCGCGTACGTACAGGCGCGCGCGCGAGAGAGAGAGAACGAGGAAGAAGGCCGAACGGAAGCGGCCATACTGTTCTCTTCTCTCCGGCCGTACCCCACGTAAAATGAGCATGCATTCAAAAAGATTTATATATAAGATTATATGTGTGTGTGTGTGTGTGTGTGTG
>UELU01128222.1:0-11106 GCA_900490025.1 Megastigmus dorsalis
CCGCGCATGGTGCAGAGTACGCAAGTGTTGGAAGAAGTGAAGCGGCGATTAAACTTTGATTAATCAGTCTTTTTCAAGGCTAACATCGGCCCTTCTCAGGGCCACAATTTTTTTCAAACGTAACGACAAATTATTTGATATATATATGTGTGTGTGTGTGTGTGTAATGTTTTATGTAGTATTTTTTTTCTTTGCAGCAAGCAAAAAGCCTGCCGTGACAGAAGGCAGCCACAAATGCCGGGCCGCTCGGCAGCGGGCGGCCTGACTGAGCCGCTCGCGCTCAATGCCTCGCCGCTTCTTGCAGCTCGGCGGAGGGGGGAGACGCTTCTGGTTCATCCGCCTCAGGGCGAGCCAGAAACGCTAGGCCGCTTCTGGCGCGCAGTCTCTTCTAGCTCTGCGGGGAAGAGAGAGATAGAGCAACACGGTGAGCCAGAAACAATAGGCCGGTTCTAGCTCACTGTATCTTCTAACTCTGCGGGGGAGAGAGAGAGATAGAGCAACACGGTGAGCCAGAAACACTAGGCCGATTCTGGATCACTGTCTCTTCTAACTCAGCGGAGGGGGAGGGGGGGAAGTAGCGCTTCTGGCTCGCCCGCATCAGGGTGAGCGGCCCACCCCTCGTCCGGGTGATCCAGAACCGGCCTAGCCTATCTACTGAAGTTGCGGAGCCGGTCCCAGTCGAATATCAATTTCTTTAGTTTATAATTTACTTTCAATTCTTGTTCATTAATTCAATAACTTTTTAACGAAATCCGTGTGGAAACCAACTGGAAACCAGAGGAATACTTATACCTTTGAGTCTGTAAGCGAATAAAAGGAATAACAAAGAAAAAGGTACCGTAATTATCTATATATGTAAACATTAATAGAAAGACATATCCGCGCGTTTATTTCAATCCAATCAAACATAATTAATTTCGTATATATATCTCAATACGTGACATCAGCCCTGACGTCACGGCTCTCTCGTAGCTGCGTACGCCGCGTCAGAGTAGTTTAGCCCTTACCCGTCTTTACTCAGCTGTTCTCTCTCTCTAAATAACACAAAAGGTTCATAACGAGCTGAGTGCGGATCTATGCGATTGCATACAGTTCCGTACTCCGCACGTAACAATTACATTCTGTTTATCTAATACAGTTGTCAATTATTTTCTTCTATAATTTTTGTAATTCTAATATACTTAAATAGATGTGTATATGACTGCTTATTTATAATAAATAACTCGTAAGGGGCTTTCAGTATCAAATTTCGATTTTTATATTAGGAGTGAATTAATAAATGTTTATAGCTGAGCTTAAGGTATTTTTTCGTATTTTTTTTTAAACCATATGAAACTATTTTGGAAAATGGTAAATAAGTTATAAATACTGAACAGCAAAGTAAATTTAACATTTTAGTGTAAAATATTTGATAGGGTAGTCAAAAACCAAACTTGCATCTTATGGATGACTTTGTAACTAAGAAAAAGTATAAAACTTGATTCTATATTATTAAATTTACTATATTTTTCGAAGTTTTTCACTTTGTTCCTAGTGTATTTTTGATTCTGGTACCATTTCTCAAAGTTTCGGATGAATAGACCAATTCATTTAGGAGAAAAACCTGCTTAAGTCAACATGATACGATATAAATCATGTCGGCATCAGATGTCTCCGTAAGTGCAATGAGCTACTAAATTAACTCCTTGAGTAATAATGACGGAAAAATTCCCCAAACCAAAGAAAATTCTTTCGCCAGATTGGGGCAGCCATAAATTTTGATATTTCATCTTGTCAATCAAGCGATTTGATTTCTCATAACTCAAGGAATAGAAGCTCATAATTCATATATGCTTTTTTATGTGAAAAAAAGGAAATAAAAATTGGTGTCAATTCCTGTTTCTCAAGAGATGTTTTTCTGGCCCTTTAAAAAAAGCATATGCTGTACCCCTTAAAATATGTAAGGCGCTTTCATCTCCCGTAGGCTTTCGACCGATTGACCTTTCGCGCTTTTTTTTGAAGGTGCTAGAGAAGATTGCTTAAGAGCAGTTGCGAGCGTATCTAGCGGTCTCCCGTCTTCTTGACCCATACAAATAGACACAAAAATTGTAACAATACTCTTACTCTTCGACTTCATTAAGGCTTTTCAGACTATTCCACTTTAACGACTTTTTCAGAAATTACGGTTAATGGATTTCTCCAAGACTGCACTCATATGGAACAACTCTTATTTCTCTACTAGAGAGCAGGCAGTTGTCACAAATTCCTCCAGCGAGTCATCTCGGCTCTTCATATATCTTGGAGTCCCACAAGAACTAGTCCTGGAGCATCTTTTCTGTTTATATATTAAAGATTTATACGATGTACTTGACCCTGAAAGTGTCTAGTACATTTTACATGCAGAAGATCTGCAAAATTACGCTCAAGTGCCTCCTAGTGGCCTAGAGAAGGGCATAGAACGGCTTCGGCTAGCTGCTGAGGTAGTATCAGCGTGGCGGAGCAACGCCTTTCTCAAATTCAATGCTGGCAGAACCAAAGCCACTTATTTCGGTTGTAATAAATTTCTTAACGAGTTCCAATGTGGAGAACAACCCTGCATTGGGTTAGGGGATGGAATCAGCATTTCCTTCTTCGAGCCTGTCAGTAGTCTCGGCGTGGCATTAAATTATAAACCCTTAGCGAAACACTACATAAATACCTTATCAAAGAAGTTTAACCGTATTCTTTAAAGTCTACGCTTTTCTCGAAAGAATACTGTTCCCTCACCTAGATTACTCCTCGGTGGTACTTCTGGATGTTTCTCAGGAAATACGACACTGATTTTAGACGTTACAGAACTTCTGTGTTCGCTACGTGTTGTGTATTAGGTCATCACCGAAGTTCCTTGAGTTAGCTGCGTACTGATACGAGAAGACACTATTTTTTGCTTATTCTGATGTACAAAATCATGCGCATACATGCTTCAGATTATCTAGAGAGTCTCTTCTCTAGACATATGTCCAAAAACGCGGTAAGAGGTACGGCCAAGGAACTCGTACCGCTCTTGATGCGCACTGAGACTGGTAGGCGATCCTTCCAAGTCCAAAGTGCATATCTCTGCAATTCCGTGCCTGTCGAGATAAGGAATCTTCCTTCGCTCGGTGGGTTTAACACTATAATTAAGAGGTATCCCCTCGAACTCGATTAATATTAATACTATCAAATAATATTAACATTACTATATGTTAATTTATTTTCGTATTGTTCCATTTACACTCCTTTACTTATATGAGTGTATTTCAGGACTGAGTGAGAGGAATGAAGAGTCTATTGTGTATAAATGTATATTATTTTAACCACTTGTCTGATAGGTATAAGAAATTCTTTGACATGTTTTATTTGATTTATTTTATTATTCTGTATATAATGCGTACGGTGATACCACTCTACTTATAAGACTGACTTACTGTAATAATTCGTAGTATTATTAACTGTAATGTATTTACGTGAAAACTCTCTGCAACATTATTATTGATGTGAAACATCGAATGGCGCTGTACGGGAGTAGGAACGCTCGCAGTTTTACTTGTCCTTCTCCGTAAGTAAAACTGCTAAACAATTGTATAGTGCAAACGATCTTCAACTATTTCTCTATTGCGTAAGAAAATTAAAAAATTTAAGCCTTTTCTAAATACTGAAAATGAATGTATTTGCTTTGAAAACCTTAGTTCAATGCGCATAATTAACATAATAGGAAGATTAGTAAACACAAGAACACCTCGTAAATATTTTTACAAAACTACTATCTGATAAGACGATTGAGCAACAACGATATAGTTGTAATCGGTGCGGTGATTCAACGTGCGAAATGCGTCGTAACACACAACAATCTTCGTACCTTTCCGCGGGTAAACACAATTTCTCTCGTTATCAATGGGAGCTTCAAATCTCTCACTCCTTCCGCGTGTATTAGCAAAACGACATTTAAGTTAAAAAAGCTATAGTATCAACTGCTACTGTGGCAGAAATAACTGATGCTAGATCGGACAGTATCAAACATAATTGTATCAGTATTTATATTTGTAATACATTTGTTTTATATGTATTTTAATAAAAAAATAATCTATTTATTAACAAGAATTGAAATATTTTTTACTTTCATTTTCATTTCCTGCAATACACCATCCTTTATTATTGCATATTTCCATAAATATATGTATTTCGATATTTGACATCTGTCAGGTAGTCACAGGGTGACCTCTGTGCCTAGCATCCTGACTGCTCAATATTTTATTTTTATATTATTTTCATTATATTTATATTATATTCCTTTTATATTATATTGCAAATAAATTGATATTTATTTATCTATCTATAGCATACGTATGTTCTTGATCATGCACGCTTGCCTTCGGGCGACTTGTTGCAAGATACTTTCATGTGCCTACATGCAGTCCACCATCTTCACTATTTTCTGGAGGTGCTTGACTTGCATCTTTTTCTAAATATTTCCTGTCTATTTGGAGGTTATAAGATTGGTGAGTTTCAGCGGCTTTCCCGGGCCCAGGCGGCACTGTGCATGATCACATAAGCGGTACATAGGTACCTAATACATATAGTCACTTATGTGCGTGTATAATAATCTTGCGACTGAAATATTTTTCGCCGTGACAGAACGACACTCTAGATATTAGTCATCAACATGTGGTTTTGGAATAGAACATCTACAAATGAAAAGATGCTCTATAAATGCAATAAATGTCAGTAGTCTGAACATGCAGCATGCAAGAAAGCAGCAACCATAAAATCTTGGAAAAATATATTTCTCTACCCAAGTTGTTTCAATAAAAGCAATAATAATGTGAGTGACAATAAGTCAAATAACTTTAAGAATCAGAATAGCGCGAGAGGCGTAAGGCGAATAGCACTAGCGAGAATGAGAGATTGAGAACTAGACTTAGTTTTATTTTGTCTATGGAGTATAACCCTATATGAATCTTTAAATAATACATAGCAAATACCAACAAAAAAATATATAAAAAACAGAGTTTGCATACAGCAGATATGTAGATTCTAAATACATAATACGAAAAAAATCAATAAAGATAATAACGTACGCGCTAAAGGGAGATTATAAGTATTGAAAACTTAATGCGCTAGATCCGAGTCGTCCAGTCGGCATGATGACGCTGGAAGTGTCTTACAGAGGAAAAGATTAAACATTGAGGTCGCGGCTGGGTTGAAATCAAAAGGTGATATCGAATTTAAAAGTATTGATGACGCCATGAAACAAGATCATCTCATAACCTCTGTTATATGAGATGAGTAAGTCAATGTTCTAGTATTCAATCGAACGGAACACCTGACGGATCCGTCTGTAGGGACCCTGGTAAACTTGCTAGCAAGACGTTCTGGACTTTTGTATACAATAGTTTTGCACACCACAGAGCCGAGGAAGAACTCACATCTATGCTTGCCAGAGAGTCAGCCTAGTTTCAACCAAAAGACGGTAACGTGATCTTTTATTTTTATACAGCCAAATACAAACAGTACACAGACGTACAGTGCTTGCTAGAATCCGGTATTACGCGTAAGATCAACATCATGCTAAACTAGAATCCAGTAATCAAACTGAGGAAAACTCAGGTTTTTAAGTACGTACTTGCATATTGTGAATGAGAGAGCATGCTTGTGGTGAGAGAGAAAGAGAAAAACAATTTCCTTTTTTTACATATATTGTTACGTGGGATGGTAGTCGTTCGAAATTAGTTATGAAGAGGATTCAAATAATGAAAGATTTGTGATTGTATTTTATGTTCGTATATTCAAGTCTGGTTCGTGAGAGAGAGTAGTGGCTCGCGTCGCGGTGGTGTCCAGACTCCTCAAGTCGCGTGCCTCGTGGCTCGAGCTAGACTCCGTTTCCATGTCTGTCCACCTGAAGGAAGGTTGGATCTTCTCACACGAGTCAGCAGGATTGTTTCCAACGATCCCAATATTGCACCACTGCAAATAGTTATGTATTTATTTGCCACGAGTTTTCTCACTCCTCTTCCCTCTCTTTTATTGTTCTCCCTACGCGTGTGCGCTGGCTCGTTCAAGACGTATAACTTGATACTCGTCTGAACACTGTGCCCATACATTGCCGCCGACAATCGGCTTTATTTCCGTCGGTTTTGAATTTCCAACTGTTTCTCTTGGAGCTTCATCTCGCTTATTCTTGCTGTACTATGCGTTCCCCCGTGCTAAGTACGTGCCTTATCGCCTTTACACTTGCTATATTGCGTTATGCTCTCTCGGTGCTGGTTGATTAAGTTCTTATTATTTTTTCAGTACTTGATATGTTGGCTCGGCGGAATGCCTCTAATCGTGGCGCGTTCTGTTCTTACTACGAAATTCTACGTTCAGATATGTATTGAGGTCTAAGGTCAACGTTGTTATAATACTTTTATATAGACGCTACGTACACCCTGTGCACCGCGCGCTAATGCGTAGTACCGTGCTCCACCGCTAGGCAGCGGAACCTCAGTAGCGCTCGACACGCGGAGGGAAAAGTGTTCCTTCGGAGATATAGGTACGCGCGGAAGGAGTCTCGGAGAGCTTCTCACCGAACGCACTGTACTCGATACGACCTTCGGAGACGATCGTGCACTAAGAGTTCAATAAAGAGATTATCTTATGTGTCCAAATAATCTCTTGAGTTGCCTCATTTTTTGATATCCTATCCTTTGGCTTTGCCATTTTCCCATCCTTTTTTCCCACCTCTCAGGTCGGACGAGTATCAACTGACCACCAAGGACGACATCCAGCGACTGATAGAGGCCCAGGGGTACATCGCACGCATCACTGCTGAGCACCATCGAAGGCAACGGGACAACAGCAGTCAAACGGAGTGCGGATCAGCAAACATCGGAGTGCAGATGAATCAATCAAACAATAAAGAATCTCGACTCTTTGGTGACTATATAGTCACTGGGTCCTATTTCAAACGAAAGGGGACTCTTGACTCGTAGAGAGCTAGATGAGGGGTTAGTGCTGTGTCCTCCCTCATCCAACGAAGAAGTCAACACCACCTCCCCACCTAGGCGTACAACAACGTTACTTCAACGAGTAAAATAGAGGTGAAGTTTATGCTAGTATGAAAATCCCGGAATATCTTGCAGGATTGGTGATTAATATAAAATTTCAATTTTTTCAAACCACAATCCTTCTTTTAATGCTACCCAGGAACCACGACGTGGACGTAAAAGGATTCTGTTCCCTTCGAGATGCTTTTTTAAACTGAGATCCCCTCGTCTCTCACTTGGGGTGCTTTTTTAAAATGAGTTGCCCTCACCTCTCACTTGGGGTGCTCTTTTAACGTAAGTTCCCCTCGCCTCTTACTTTATATTATGGATTTGAACATCTACAATGAATGAGTTTACAATAGATGTTCAAAGTGTCCTTCACCAAGTTCTTCGCAATAACCAATCCTATTATAAAATGATTGAGTTGCGTTTCAAATAACTTAACGTGAAATAAGGGTAGCTTCGTGAACAATTCTTTTTCTTAATTCATCGAGATTTTGGGGTTTAGTTCTGTAAACGCGATCTTTCAAGTAACTCCACAAAAAATAGTTTGATTTTGACAAGGGAGTACCCCCATTCCGAAAAGTTCGATTAAAAATAGCTGTTACATGATTGTACGATAGCCCCAACCCCTTATCATGAACAGCGAGATACGCTCTCTCCCTGACAAGTGTAACATTTTTATTAAAGAAAAATTTACAGTTAAATAATTTATAAATTTAATAAAATAAAAGTAAATTTTTCCGATCAACAGAATAAGTAAAATAAAGTAAGTTTTCTTTAGTTGGTGAAGGAGGCTGACCAAGAAACTGCGGAGACAAAAAGAATGCAAAAAAATCTATCTACCTTATACTAAATGTTTCGACTATAAAAACGAAAGAATATTTATTAAAAATGTAACTTTCAGAAATAGATAGCTGAAAAGCTAGACACCTAGCTAGCCACTTTTTAACACTCAAAAATATTAGAAAAAATACTTAAAACTGGTAAAACGCAAAACAAGGATTCTGCCTTTGAAAAAATTGAAATTTTATATTAATCACTAATCCTGTAAGATTTTCCGGGATTTTTACACTAGCATAAGCTTCACCTCCATTTGACCCGTTGAAGTCACGTTCACCTTAGACCGTAATACATATCTGAAGGTATAATTTCCCACTCTTTCGATTGATCATGTGAAAAAAGGGGTTCCCATTAAAAAAATAAAACTTGACCATAAAATGACCTTAAAAATGAGGTTCAAGATCAAATCTAAGGTCACCATTGAATTCCCTGATAAAAATTACTTAAGATCTGACCATAAGTTTTTTATTTCAGTAACCATTTTCTAAAAATTTCCGGGGTTTCCATATTTTTTCCTCACACTGTATATGTTGTCCTGTCACCGCCGTTCTGCCTGTCCTTGTTTTACCTTTCCAGTTGATGTGGTAACTTGTGCGCGCTTTCCTTCGCTTCGAGAGCCGCTTACTTCTGTTTTTGAGCGCCCGCGTCTGATTTTCTCGCTCTGTCCGCTTGCTTAAATTTTTGAGCGACCGTGTCTTATTTTCTCGCTCTGGCCGCTTGCTTCTATTTTTGAGCGTCCGCGACTGATTTCTCACTCGTTGCTGCCTGCGCCATCCGTGTGTCTTTTAGAGAACTTACTCTTTTCAGCACACGATTTTAGATTTTGCTACTTTTATTGCCGTCCCCTCTCTCTTTTTTTCCGCTCGATCTTTACTCCGTTTTTCACGTATATGCCGATATCTGAAGTCGCTTCGACTCCGCTTTTTGCTAAGGTTTTTGGGGAAAAAAAGGGATTCCATAGGAAACGTTTATTCTCCTCTCCTGTTTCTTTTTTTTTTGTTAGGTATTACTCGTGCCTTAATATGCCGAGTTTGCTGCTTGAGTCTCTGACTCTGTGTGGAACATGTGTTCCCTCATTTTTTCTTTCTCTTCTCTTTTGTCTGCTTCCCATATGTTAATTTGCTCTCCCTTTTTCCCGTTGAACTCTCGCTCTTTTATATCCACTGTGAAGCGTGCCTCGAATTTGTTCTTTATTTCCTTTTCGTTGGTGTTGGATGCTTTTATTTGTTCGTCGCCTACTATGTGACCCGTAACACGAGCTTCACGTTTCAAAAATTGTCATTTTTCGGTTCTATTGTCATATTCGCACCTCCAGCCTCTTGAGAAGCCTGCGAAATCGTGCTCTGCGCTCTTCCAAGTTTGTTGCGAAAATCATGATGTCGTCTAAGTATACCTTCAGTTCGCGCCCTTGCAAGCCTGCAAGTTCGAGGGACATCGCTCTAAGGCATGTATTTGGCGATTCGCTGAGCCCCATCGGCATTCTTTTGTATTGGTATTGGCCGTGCGGTCTCGCAAAAGACGTTTTATGCTTATCTGCTTCTTCTATTTCAACTTGATAAAAACCTTGTCTGAGATCGAATACCATGATGTACCATCTTCTCTGCTCGGCGCCTGAGGAGTTCGGCGAGCACTCCCGGAGTTTAAATGCTCCTTTATTTTCTGTATTGTCTGTACGCGTTCTTCCTGTCGCGTTTGGTTCTGAACAGAAGGAACTTGTACGGTGTCCCATCGACTTCTGGTACATGATTGCCTGGTATAGCGCAATCGGGCTGACTTGATAGTACATCTATTGGCTATAATGGAAATAAGATGAATAAAAATTTGTAGTGAAACGTTAAATCGGTTTAAATAGTCCTTGTAGTTGAGGCGGTTTTAATTTGGCGAATATGGATTGACGATTCATCGACTTCACTGTAATAGATGATCTATAAATGATTTGTTTTTAATGCTACAAATATTGATAGAGTATTAATAATCAGTGCTAATTCTTATCGACTGTAATGTAATGAATGTAGATTGATCTCTAATTGTAAGAGACATCAATTGATATTAATCAGTGCAAACTTTAATCGATGTCAAGCATTATATATTTTAATAAACGTTTACAGATTGATCATTAATCGACTTTAATCGAGATTAAACCAGTTCAATCAGTTAATAATACCGGTGTAATATTTAATCCATTTTAATGCTACGAATTCAAAATTAACAACATTTTTTACGCATGATCTTGCACCAATACAAATTTTGGTTCATTATGAATCGGTTTTCATCGATAATGAAATAAATATATAGTCAATCGGAAGTTCTATATTTATTTTTATTACTTCAATAGACTTTAATAAATATAGAGCTCCATTAATTTGTATGCATCAAACTAGTTTAGTCTCTGAAGCGATTTTAATCATCTTTTATAAATATTATATTCAATCTACGAATTTTTGTAATATAATTATATTACAAATTTATTTTCGCTTATTGCAATAAATACAAAATTCTATTATGTAAATATATTAGTGTTACGATACGCAAATCTAAAAATTTTAAATTTAACATAAAACTTTTTTAAATTTAATAAAACTTAATAAACATTAAAACTAATATCTATATAAATTAACTTAAATTAATTAACAATTAACCACATAGAACATTTAAAACCATAGCTAAAATTTAGAGACCATCCGACTAAATTAATATGAAACTCTTAAAGTATAAAATAGTTCTTACATAGAGTCACCCCTACGCGACAAAGCGAACATTCAGCCGTCGCCGTAGCTGAGTCGAGGTAACCCGACCCTATCATAAAATTCCGAGCGAACGCGACGGACTAAACAGCTTACAACCACCTTAAAATTTCACCACGGGTACGAAGGAAAATAACTGCGCCCGAAATGGAAGCTCAGGGATTTAGGCAAGGAGAGAGCGAAGTTGAGTGGGAGAACTGCTCTCCTTCAACGCTGGAAAACTGTAGCCGGACTCACTGGAGCGGGGGAACAGGCCATCCCTATACCGACCCATTGAGCCGGGCTGCATTTTTCTAGCCAAGCAGTTCGGGTTGAACCGGCCAAGGAGCCGTGAAGTTTTAATTGTACGACAGTAGTGATTTTTGTACATTGAATTGTACCACTTAAGTGATATATCAAGATAACCTGTAGGCAAATTGTACACTAAAAAAATTTCCAGTAATCAAACAAATAAACAGAAAGGGAATAAACATTAAAAAGGATTATTTTATTGAATA
>UELU01128225.1:0-18468 GCA_900490025.1 Megastigmus dorsalis
GCTCTAAATTGTGGCCGCCATATTGGATCTTCTAGGGGTTATAACAAAAAACTGACACCGGCAATAGAAAGGGCATCCTCGAAAACCCTTGAGATAATATTTTGAAGAAAAAATATCGTACCGTCAGCAATAGAGAATGCGTTGTATAAATCTGAACACCTCAGCGTTAATGGGTTAAAACGCTAAAATAAAAAATTTCAAATTACAATATTTTGGTGAAAAATAAAGATATCCTAATAAATCCAAGTAGGTTTGAAAGGGGAAGATTAGTACTTTCAAATTCCATATTAGCTTTTCTGTTAGACATTTTTCGTGTTCGGTTACATAACCTCAAAAACAGCTAAAAAACGCGTTTTTTGCACTTTTAGGTTAGGATATCTTGAAAACCTGACGTACAGGAGCAATTTTGAGCTCGGATTCGGATTCAGCGCATCAAAATCCTTCGGAAATGTTTGGTCTGCTTTCTGGCTTTTGACTTTTGTCAAATTTTGTCGGCTTGTGTAATTAAAACAAATAAAATTGAAATTTAGCCGTTTTTCTCTACTTTTTAGTTCATTTGCATTAATATTAACTTAGAATTCAATATATTAAGATTAATTAAATCAAAATTAGAGGATTCGCGGCGTGGCCTAGATGCGCGAATTGATAAAAGATCAATAACGAAATAATATATTTCGATACTAGTGCGTAGAGCAGGGGAGGTTCACCTGCTTCGCGCACATGTGCCGAATCATATTTTTTATTAGTAAATCCGAAAAACTCGACTCTCTATGCCTTTTTAGTGTGGGTTAAGCAACCAATATGTTTTTTCACGAGTGCGTAAAGTAAACCACTTTACGGAAAGAGAAAAAATGGGTACTTTACGCACGCGAAACAGGCATCTAAAGGCGAGTTTCACGCACTCAGATATAAAAAATTAATACTGCGTAGTAGGTCATCTATGCAGCACCGAAGGATTATAATCTTATCTAATAATCTTGGACAATTATTTAAGATAATTAAGAAAATCAAGGGAATACAACCAGCGAAAAGCGGGTTTTCCAGTTCTTGGTTTACCAAAAACAGCCCCAAAAGGAAAAAAGTAAGATGGAAGCCAGTCAGAGTAAACAGCCGACAGCGAGCCACGTGCCACGAGTTCTCGAGGACGATTTTTAGAGCATGCCTGGGCCTACGCCTCACAATTATTCCAGAGTTCTTCTTCTTTTCCTTGTTTAAGTAAGATACTAGTATTGGAGTATTCCTTCGGGGAGAAACACTACAAGTCCTAAAATCAGACCGAGGTTTACATTTAGAAACTCTTTAAACAGAAAAGGACGTTTCAAGTAGTACTCCTAATGGGACACACAATTGGAAAGAAAAGGGTTTACAGTAGATTTGCTATTATAATTAAAAAAAAAAAGGAACTAATATTTCTTTATTTTGTTCTTTAATAAATGTGTTTGTTGGACACATTGCGAAATTAATTAGATGTCATATTCTACATAGTAGTGTCGAGAATTTCAATAGCCGAGTAACTAAGTCGGAATACCGAAATATATACGACGAAGATCGTGAAACGGAAAACTAATACGATTAGCTGGCTTATGCTTGCGATTATTGAAAGAAGCAGTGCAAATCACAGAAGAGTGTGATCAAGGCGATAGAATTCAATGTGATAAAATTAACAAATAGACTCAACTAAAAATTGGAAATAATTGACAGAGATTCTGAGATTATGCACAATAACTTGCATTATTTAAAGGTTGACAATGTCTCGTTTCGCGATCGAGTTTGATTAACTCAAAACTAGACTTGAGACCTTACAAAATCCTCAAAGTAAGTAAAATCGTCCTAAATCACATACACGCTGAATTATTTTTTTTTGCTTTTGCTTTCGCTTAATAAATTATTTATAGATTTTTGCTTTCGCTTCATATACTTACCGCGTAGTGAAGTATATTTACATATATATATATATTACGCATTAAAATTTAGTAATTGAATTCGAACGAGCTTAATCAAAATAAAATGGGCGTCGAATACAGGCAAGATGAACGTGAAGAGGGTCAAGGTGAACGACAGGTACTGCAAACGGGTAGGCCGGCGAACAACGTACCACAAAGACTGATGCGGTGCAATACGAAAAACTTGCGTAGAACACTTTGGATATGATCTCGAAACAGTTGGAGGCAATAAATCTACGATTAGTACACTACGTAAAGTTAAGTAAACGCAATCGGACGCAATACCTAGAATATTCAAAGCTCGTCCTTACGCATATCCGACATCGAGATTTGCACACAAATTTGCGAGCGTAGGATGCAACAGATAGAATAAAAAGAGTCGACGTACAGGCAGGGAGAGTGGTAAGACTTCAGGAAGGCCAAGTAATCTACACACGCAGATCAAAGAGAGCCAAGATAAAGTAGTGGCATACGTTGAACAAAAAATATGAGGCGGAGTAACGCCATAAGATACTGGTCAAATGATGCCGATAGACATTGAAATGTCAACTTTCAGCGCATCACCCAGCGATCGACCGATGTGCTTTATGAAAGGGCTAGTCACGTATGTGGACGCAATAAATGCGACTACGGAAATTTTAAATATGCAATCGATCAAGCTCTAAAGGGACTGGTCCGTAGAGGCGCGAATCGCGAATATACGTGATTTTAATGAGAGATTCGCAAGCAGATATTAGAATGGATCGATACAATCAGCAATCAGGCGAAACTTAGAGTTTGAGTATTAGAGGGCCGAGGGAAATTTAAGCAGGAATGATACGTTTTGCGTTTATATAACGATGTGCAATAGTTAACCGATGCAACTTCGACCTCGAGTACTATCGAGAAACTATCGCGACAGTTCGATAAAGAGAATATATTGTGACGCGATAAATCAAGTCGATTGACGCATTCCTCGCTCGATTAAAAGCATCCGATAAAGCGAGGTGGTCGGGAAATCAGCACTCACCAACGAATAACTAAACACGGAATATAATCGAGGAAACACAGGCAGACGAGGTAGTTTTAAAGCATCGACGCCATCGCCACAGGGTGGTCGAAACGAAAATCGCCAAGAAAACAGTGGAGGAAGTCGTTACGACCATAATCAAACCATTTCGAGCGATACGCAAAATACACATGATCGCAATACTGGGAACAGTAGGCGCGACACGACAGCCAACGAAATTGATTTCGAGGAAGGCGAAGAAAAGCTTTCGAAAAACGGGTAGACTACTTGCGTAACCAGCCGACGAAAGAACCGCACACATTCGCTATGAATGCGAAAAAGTCGCGAAAAGCGACAGAGAGCAAATGAACATCATTTATCAACTCGACAGAGGATGTCAAAAAGAATCTAGAAAAACTATCAAGACTGCAAGGATAGAAGGGAAGGAACGTCTAACTGATGGGGAAATTAATGAAAAAGTTCAGGACTTGGCAAATCCCAACCAAGAAGAAAAGCACGATCTACAGGATTTAATAATAAAACAGAAAGATATTCCGAAAGAAACTCGGACGTTTACTCACATGCAAACAAGAGTAATTCTCAATGACGAGACTACATTTTTTAACAAATGATACCCCATCCAAATAAGATTTCGAGTAAAGGTCAAACAAGAGATCGAACGGATTTTAAGATACGACATAATCGAACGGTCAGAAAATCTATACATCAATCCATAAGTGACAGTTATAAAGAAAAATGGCACTATTCGGGTGTATTATTTAGACTGCAAAATGATCACGATGGGCTAGAAGGAGTAGTAGAAGTTTTGAGAAAATGTTCCGGAATCGGAATCATGTTAAGCATAGACCTAACAGCGTGTTTCTGGGACGTCTCATTGACAAAAGAATCATGCAAATATAGCGTTTCTATACAAAGGATGGTCCTATCATCATAAAGTATTTTGTGATCCAAGTACTCCGGCGAGCACCCCTCAACTACCACAACCCGGCAAGTCTCGGTGCTTTCGCGTAGAGGATTACAGGCGTGTACCCCCCCGCGAGAGAGCTATGCAAGCAGCTCACGCCACCGAACGCTCTCCCCGCCACCGCCATCGCTATCGCTATCGCGGCTATAAAAGGCGACACACGCGGTCGGCGAGCAGAGTCAGTTCGGTGCTCCGACTCAGACGACTTCTCTCTCTCCTGGTGCTCCAGGTAGCGAGTGGCTTCCTGACCGGTGCCCCGGGTTGTCCACGCTGTAGACTTGGCGCTCCGTGCCACAGCGCGACCAGTCCTCGCGGCTTGACTATCGGCGCCCCGCTGTCAAGTCTCCAGGGCTTCCCCCTTCCCCCACCGCGACGCGTCCGCGCCACCGCGACACCGCCGTCTGGCAGTAGCTAACGAATACTTGGTGCCCCAGGATTCTCTAGCTTCGCCATCATATGCCACTCCACAACAGCGTTCCGTTGTGGAAGGATAAGGCCGACCCCGATCACACACCTATCCAATCCGCGTTCCGTGTTTAGGGTTTGGTCCTCCTCGTTGAGACCTTGCTGCAGGCCCTATTCCTGCGGATGATGAGGTTGGAGGAAGCGGACAAATAAATGTTCGACCTGTACAGAATAAATCTTTATTCAGTAAACGTTGATACAATGTCCGAGGCCAACGGCTGCTCGTTACGAGCGTTCGAGCGGTACTGCGTTTCGCGTCTCTTCTCTCTCCTTCTTCTTCCTTCTCCCACTTTTCTCTACAACGGCGAGAATGAGCGCGCAGTCCCTACACACTCCCCCCCAAGTATTAACGATACAAAAAAATAAACTTTTCATTTTCTTAATACTATACTAGCGCGAAATGGAAGCGCAATCGTGAGGAACAAGTACATCAGGTACGAAGCTTTGGCAATGGTGCCTTACAAAATACGACTTAAAAACTAACTTAATTTTTAATCTTTGGGTCAAACGTGACCTTCCTCTTCGTGTACGTTCTGAGCTGCTGTCTAACCGGTTCGCCGTTTGGTTCGGTTGCGCTCGCCAGGTCGTCCGGGACGAAATACGCTGGCTTGATATTCTCTGTAGAAACGTTACGAGGTGTTCCGTTTACGTCTAGCGTGAATACGCGGTCCGACTCTCGGCTTAGGATTTTGTGTGGTCCCGTGTACGGGCGCTCTAGTGGCCTTTTTACCGATCGTACGCGGAGAAACGCATGTGTGCTCGACGACAGGTCCTTGAAGACGAATGCGCGATTCGCGAGTTTGTGCGCGACTGGAACCGGGCGGACTTGACGCATGAACTCGCGGAACTCTTCTAGGAAAGGTCCAGGGTCTGGGGTGAAGGCTTCCGGTAGGAAAAACTCCCCAGGTAATCTCAAGGACGTACCGTAAATGTACTCTGCCGGTGATGCGTTGGTGTCCAGACGAACATGGTTTCGTAGACCAAGTAGCACGGTGGAAAGGACTCCGGGCCAATCTTGGTCGACGTGGCACATTATCGCGGCCTTTAAGGACCTGTGCCAGCGCTCGATGAGGCCATTCGAGGCCGGGTGATATGCCGTGGTCCTGATGCGTTGGCAACCGAAAAGAGAAAGTAAGGCTTTAAATAGCTGACTTTCAAACTGTGAGCCCTGGTCGGTTGTTAAGAGTTTTGGAGCTCCGAAACGTGATATCCAGGAGTCGTAGAAAGCTCTTGCCACGGTCGTCGCCTCGATATCTTTAAGCGGTATCGCTTCTGGCCATTGCGAAAACCTATCGATCAAGGTCAGGCAGTATTTGAAGCCGTTGACGGTTCGCATGGGACCGACGATATCCATGTGGACATGGTCGAAACGCGCGTCTGGGGCCACGAACTGCGCCGGAAGCTGCTTCACAGGGCGCGAGACCTTTGACTGCTGACAGTCGATGCAGTTTTTACACCAAGCTTTGATGTCGCGATGTAAGTTGGGCCAGATATACCGTTGGCGTATTAAACGGTCGGTTACCTTAGCACCAGGGTGTGCCGTTCCGTGAAATAAGTCAAAAATGCGTCTACGTAGTTCTGACCATACGTACGGGCGTATTGCTTCGTCCGTAATCTCGCAAAATAACGTTGTGTGCGAGGGACCCCGCTGGATTCGCTTTAACGGGAGGGAGTAGTTCTCGGAATCGCGGATCTGCTTAAGTTCCTCGTCGTTTTCCTGCATTTTCGCGAGCTCTTCCAAGTCTACCTCCATGGGTAGACGGATGGATTCGATGCGCGATAAATGATCGGCTACCACGTTTTCAGCGCCTGGAATGTAATCGAATTCCGTTGTAAATTGCGAGATGAACGAGAGTTGGCGAGTTTGACGAGGCGAGGCCTTATCCGAACGTTGCATGAAGGCGTAGATCAACGGTTTGTGATCTATTGCTACCTTGAACTCGCGGCCCTCTAAAAAGTACTTAAAGTGCTTTATCGCTTCGTAAACCGCTGTCAGCTCTCTGACGCAAGCACTATACTTTAGCTGTGCTGAGGAAAATTTGCGCGAGAAAAACGAGAGCGGTTTCCAATGTCCGTTGACGCGTTGCTCGAGCGCGGCGCCCATAGCGAATTCGGATGCGTCAGTTACGACTCGCGTTTCTGCTTCGTTGCAGGGGTGAGCTAAAAGCGTAGCCTTTGCGATCTCGCTTTTCACCTTTTCGAAAGCCGCCTCGGCCTCTAGGGACCATTTTATCTCGCGCTTATCATTTTTTTTAGAGTCGCGCGTATACTCATTTAGAGGCGCTTGTACCTCGGCTGCACGGGGGATATTTATTCAGTAGAAATTTATCTTTCCCAAGAAACGTCGAAGCCCTGCTACGGTGCGCGGCTTGGGCAACTTAAGGATCGCATCTACCTTGTTTGGGACCGGCTTAATTCCCTCGTGGCTAACGATACGGTCTAGGAATTGTAGCTCCTCGCGGCCGAAGTTGCATTTTTTCACGTTAAGGCACAAGTGAAATTTTTTAAGCCTGCTTAGAACGGTTCGTAAGTGGATTTCGTGCTCTTCTGGGGAGGAAAAGGCGACGAGTATGTCGTCGATGTACGCGAACGCGAAATCGAGATCTGTGAGAATTACGCATGCCGAGTGTTGACACGAGGAATTCGAACAGGCCGAAAGGTGTAACTACTGCGGTTTTCGGAATGTCCTCCGGAGCGTCAGGGATCTGGTGGTACGCTTTGCGTAAGTCCAGTGCCGAGAAGATGACTTTTCCGTGCAGGTTGGCGGTAAAATTGTGGAGGCGTGGAATGGGATACCTGTCTGGGCCTGTCACCGTGTTTAAGCACCGGTAATCTCCACAAACTCTCCACAAGCTGTCGGATTTGGGAATGAGATAAAGCGGGCTTGCCCAGGGACTGGACGAGGGTCGGCAAATTCCGGCCTCGCACATGGCCTTAATTTGTTTCTTAACCGCGGTTAGTGTGTCCGGTGCGAGACGTCTGGGTCTGTCGGCCACTGGGGGGCCTTGGGTCACGATATGATGAAGCACCGTTCGCGATTCCGAAGGAGCGATTCGGGCCATGCCAGTAGTTTCGGGGAAATCTGTTAAAATTCGTGTGAATCTACTTTCGGGGGGCTTCTTGACTGCGCTGATCGCGGGTGGCGATGAGGGTTTTAAAATGCCTGCTTCGTGTAGGCGAGTGTTGTTGTCGACTAGGCGACATCTTTTAAGGTCTAACGACAGGTCGTAATACCTCAGGAGATCGGCTCCTATAATCGGATACGGAACCGCGGCGATGCAAAAATTCCAAGGCATCGGGCGACGGAGCCCGAGGTTTAGGGTACGACATGACTCGCCGTACGTATTAATGCACGACTCGTTGGCCGCGAACAGTTTAAGCTCGGTGGGGGTCCCATTAGCTCCGTCGTCTACTGGCAGAAGCGAGATATCCGCCCCGGAGTCGACGAGGAAACGGAGGCCTGAGTCCCGATCGCGAATAAAAAGACGGTTTCCTGCTGCCTGACCTTCCACGCCCGTCGATGCTAGAGAAGGCCGCGTTAGTTTTCCGCCGGTATAAGATCGCAAGTCGACGGTGCCGCGCAACTATGTGCCCTTCCGCCGAAATTCTTATACTTCCAGCAATGTCTGGGAGCGCGATCGTCATTTTCTAGAGCCTTATGACCCATAACTGAGGGGGATCTAGCACGAGTGCGCATTTGCTCGACGCTTCTAGCTAGCCGATCAACTTTCGCGGTTAATGCGGCTAGATCTAGCGAGACACGCTGAATCGAAGGCCTCTTCTGGGCTGATGCGGCCGGTCTATCCACGCTACATGTCGCGTGACTCGTCCCCGAGCGATTAGTAGCTTCCACTACCTAGTCCGCAAGTTCCGCTAACCTTTGCAGTTCCTCTGCATTCGACGCGACGAGTGTTGCTTTGCATTGCTTAGGTAGCTGATCGAGAAATACGGACTTGATTATCACGTCGTCGCATCCGTTGTCATTCAGATTGAGCAATCTGCACAAAATTTGCGAAGGCTTTCCGTCGGTTAAAACCTGACCTTTTAATAGACGCCTCAGTCGGCTTTCCGAGGAGCTCGAGTATGTAGCGATCACGCGATCTTTAATTCGCACATATTTATCCACAATGTTTGGCGCCGTGATGAGGTTCTTAATGCACGGGATGACTTCGAAATCCAGGTTTGCAATCACGATGTCGGCTTTAGTCGCGACGCTTGCAATCCTCGCGTTCCGGCAAGTCGCTGCTATTTGCAGGAACCACAAGGCCGGGTCGCTTTTGAAGAACGCTGGTATCTTCGGAATAAGGTACGAGTCGATGCGCGGCTGATCTGCGGCTGATTTGCGGCTTCCGCGATAGGCTCCTCATTCACGTACGCTTGGTCCCGTAATAAAGCATACTCTGCTTGGACAGCCGCGAGCGCGGCCTGGTTATCGCCTCGCTGCCCGTTCATGGCGCACTACGGAATACGGTGTGCTGAAGCGTACAATAACACGCACTTTTACAAGTTGTACACACGCAGGTGTAGCACAGAGTTTTAGCAAAAACTTCAAGCACCGCGCGCACGAAATCCGGATTGAAATGACACGGTGGACGGGAAAAAATCGAACGATTCGTTGTACGGCTAATTTCCGTGAAACGCTTAATTTTTGTAAATTAAAATAAGTCGAATTATTTAACCGACTTGCGCGATAAGAAAATATTTTTTTTTAAAATAAATGAAACGAGAATAAATATTCCGAGAATCAGCGACCGTTGCGCCTGTTCCGCGAACCAAGATGGACGCTCATTGGTCTAAGCGCGTGAATTTTCAGAAACAATATGGCCGCTTGCACGTGGTTGGTTCCCTTCGTGGAAGAGAACAAATAAAAATATTTTAATACGCAAGAAAAAACTCCGGCCCGCTGGCCCGTTTCCCTTCGCTGGGACATGGAGTCGCAAAAAATTAAGTTTTTTATGTGATTGGCCTCGCTGGCCGGTGTAACTCGCAATGTGGACGACGTGCAGATCACCAGGAGTCGATGCTACTGATGAAGGGCGGGCGCCGTCCTTCGGCTAACCGCTGATCTTAAGGCACCGGTGGCAACACCTGGAACGCTGAGACCATGTACTGCGTACACCTGAAGTGTCTGATGCGCTGGTAGCGAGGCTTGGCGCGCGAACAAAGGACTCGTTCTGCCGAGTCTGCTGCGATGTTGACGAACGGCGTGCTGTGCACGCTTGCAGAGGGTGAGGTGGGACGAGAGACACAGCCCGTGCATACACACACACACTCACACATCGACACTAAATGTATAGCCGTAATTGTATCTCAGTAGAGCGCTCTTGTTTGTTTCAGGTCACGAACCTCGTCGGAGTCGATACATAGCTCCGCTATTTTTGTATTTAACCTTTAGACTGCCGGGATTTGAACCTTCAAACCGCCCTTTAAAAGTGGCCAAATTATTGTCTCGTATCATGTATCAACTACATACAAAGTTCATGTCAGAGGGTGCGTCTATATATAGACTTTCCGGCAGTCTAAAGGTTAATTATTAAGCCCTATTTAATAAATATAGTTATTAAATAAACGCCTGTGTTCGTCCTGACTTATTCACCCAGATCCACGAACCCTGTTTCCTTGCTCCTACCACAGACCACGGAAAATCTCTAGGTTATAGAACCTTTGGATCTAAAGGTCAATAGCGCAGCACTAGCCGCTGCCGTTGCCGTTGCCGTTGCCATTGCCGTTGCCGTTGCCGTTGCCGTTGCCGTTGCCGTTGCCGTTGCCGTTGCCATTGCAATTGCTATTGCTATTGCTATTGCTATTGTTATTGCTATTGTTATTGTTATTATTATTATTAATATAACTATTATTTATTATCTTGGATAACACAGACCCTCAAAAAAAAGTTTCCTGCACGGTAGACCAGACCACGTGAATTTAATGTTTTTGAGGTCTCTGAATCCGAATCCGTGGTCCAGTTGACCCGGTCGCGTGAGGGTCAAGGTCAGGCCAAGGTCAAATTCAGAAAATAAATTGCAAAAAAAGTTAACTAGTATATCTATATCTTTTCAGGGTCGCTGTATCCGAATCCGTGGTCCATTTGACCAGGTCAAGTCAGGGTCAAGGTTAGAAGAAGTTCAAATTTAGAAAATGTATTGTATAATTCAGCTGTTTCGTATAGTAAACTATATAATTTCATTAAAACGCGCCATGAATTACATGTATTTTTTTCCCACTGAAAACAAATCTGCAACCCGATTAACCCCTACACGTCAGAATTTTTTTCTAACCTCAAGAAATACCTCAGAATCCACCATAACCATCAAATACATTGCTTTATCTGTAAAACTATATCTCTAAAATCCCATAACCAATCAATCCCACGACCCTTAGATACCTCAGAACCTTACCTCAATAACCCCATTACCCAATAAAATAAGATTATCCCATTACCCGATAACTCCTTAACCTAAGGCAATCTGTTCTTCCTTACTCTTTTATCCTCAAATGACCTGTGAAGTGGATTGCGTTTGCGCTTTTTACTATTGTCAGTGTTCTCTCTTTTTAATGTCCAACAGTAGTCAGCCATCATATGTGCATTCCACCTACCCTGATAACGTCTTTCCATTTCCTTCATATATTAATGAAAGCGTTCTCCTTGTTCTTCGCTGTAATGCCCAAGATTTTGTGGTAAGTTATCAAGATGCGAATCGAGAGAATGCAACTTGTAACTCATCAAATAACCCAATTTCTCATAGTTTTTGAGCATTTCGACGACCAATTCCCTATAGTTTCCACTCTTGTGTTTACCCAAAAAATTTTCAACTACGCTTTTAAAGCTCAGCCATGCAGCTTATTCTTTCTCGGACATTCTGTTAACGAATAATTCATCTCTTAATAACTTACGAATTTGAGGTCCATCAAAGATACCTTCTTTCACTTTTGCACTAGATAAAGCTGGAAATTATTTAACCAAGTAAGTGAAACATTGTCCTTCCTTATCCAAAGCTTTTACATATTGTTTCATTAAACCAAACTTTATGTGAAAATGAGGAAGGAGAATCTTTGAAGGCTCAACCAAGGGTTTATTTATGATGTTCATAGATCCAGTTAGCATTGTTACTCGAGCTGGCCAATATTTTTTAGTATAATGACAACTGCGATCTCGACTGTCCCACAGGCACAGAAAGCATGGAAACTTCGTGGAACCAGATTGCTGACCCAGAATTAGTGTGAGTATCTTTAGATCCCCACAAATCTACCAATTGTGTTCTGTGTATTTAATCTTATTCAAAACCATCTCAATATTTTCATATTTTTCTTTAAGCGTTACCGAATGGGCTACGGGTACAGGAGCATACACATCTGTATTATGTAATAGCACTGCTTTGAGGCTTCCTTTAGAGGAATCTATGAATAGTCTCCAATCATTGGTTTCGTATATATTCTCTTTTAACTCATTCATGAGACCATAAACGTCATTGCAATACACCAAGTCTCCTTCGTCACTAAAGTATTTTCGGAAAGACTCATCTCTATTACGATAAAATGAAATTTTCGTTCCTTTGGAGAGCATATTTCTTTCTTTTAGTCTTGAAGCTAGCAATTCTGCTCCATCTCTTGTCAGCGCAAGGTCTCTGACTAATTCATTCAGATCACCTTGATTGAGCGTCCGTATTATGGTATCTTTTTCTGTCGGTACATACTCTTCCTGATCTTCATGATAATTATTACTTTCACTACTTTCTTCTTCAATGTCTTCTTTGCCTACTTTACCATTTATTCACGGTATAATTTTCTTTTGCACGATCTTCCAGCGCAAACGCAATCCACTTCACAGGTCATTTGAGGATAAAAGAGTAAGGGAGAGTAGATTGTCTTAGGTTATGGAGTTATCGAGTTATGGGATAATCGAATTTTATTGGGTAATGGGGTTATTGAGGTAAGGTATTGACGTATTTAAGGGTCGTGGGATTGAGTGGTTATGGGATTTCAGAGATAGTTTTACAGATAAAGCAATGTATTTAATGTTTTTGGTGAATTTTGAGATAACTTTGTTTGCGATTTATTTTCTGAATTCGATCTTGGCCTGACCATGACCCTGACGTGACCGGGTCAAATTGGCCACGGATTCGGATTCAGCGACCCCAAAAACATATAGATATACTAGTTAACATTGCTTGCAATTTATTTTCTGAATTAGACCTTGGCCTGACCTTGACCCTGATGTGACCGGGTCAAATGGACCACGGATTCGGATTCAGCGACCCCAAAAACATTAAATTCACGTGGTCTGGTCTACCGCGCAGGAAAATTTTTTTTTGTGGTCCTGTGTTATTATTACTATTATTATTAATAAAAGCTTCAGGTAATTACCCCGTAAAGAAGAGTATTACCTGGGTGGAGAGTATATTTGATGGGTAAATGGTGGCCCTTTAAACGGGCTTCTCCCAAAGCGCATGAGGATGTAATTCTGGAACGAATAAAAGGAAGAACTGCTGTTCTTAAACTAATGGCGGATCACCGTGTTTGACGAGCGGTGCGACTCATGAGCTGCCAAAAGAAGATCCTGGGAGGGCAGGCGATCTGAGGTAATGCCTACGAGGACCGAACCACCTTTAGCTCCCGCTGACGGCAAGAAGGGATACCGGTCGCCTTGCCAGCACTGGCTAACCAGCACCGGTGAGTGCGTTACGTTATGTGATGGTTGCCGAAAACTTTCCAGAGAGCTGAACACCTCATTCGGTGTTGGAAGGTCGAGAGAGCTGAGGTGAGCTAGCGGGATGAAGCGTGCTATATCACAGCATGACGCACCCAGCTGCCTCCATAGAAGGGGGGATCTAGAGGAAGGAAGGAGAGGAGGTAAGTCAGGTGTGGTACGGAGGGCCACGTGCGCAAAAACGGTAAGTTCAAGCCCGACTGTTTCCTGTGCCGATGCCGATGGAGAGACCGACGTGCGGAAACATGTCGCAGGTACGAGCGCATGCGGAGCCGCGAATTTATAATTTTTGTGTCTACTTTGTGGCTTTAATTCCGCGCTACAGTGCCTTCGTACTCGCCCGTTTTTAGTTATTTTTTTTGTTTATTAATTTCTCGCGCACGTATCCGTATGCTCGAGATTTGAGATGGAGCAACGCTACGTTTGGTGAGCCAAGCGACTCAAAAATATTGTAAGGCGTATTGCGTGCCTCTTCAAAAGAATTATTTAAAATCTTATTTCATGTAAAATAAATTTATTGTAGAGTCACTTAAATAAATAGCGTGCCTGCGACAGGCTTGTAATATTATTTCGCTAGACTCACTCATTACATTTTATTTGTTACAATGAAAATAGCATGCCTCTCAGGGGTCTTTTGTAATTATTTATTTGCCTATTAAAGAACTTAAATTGTTAAAGATCAACTCCAATTTATTGAGTGTGAGCTTATTTATTTTCATTATAAAATATCTTTGTAAGTGTTTGTACGTGTCTGTCCACAACCCGCAGCACAGCTCGAACATTCTCTGACCGTTTGACCTCACGACTCTGCATTTGGCTAGTAGCGCATTCAAATACGTTCCCTTCTGCAACGTATTGTAACCGAGGGATTTTCCGTGGTCTATGAAAGGAACAGGGAAACAGGGTTCGAGGATCTGGGTGAATGAGTCAGGGCGAACACATGCGTTGGTTTAATAAATAAATTTATTAATGGGCCTTAAATTAAATATACAAAAACAAATAGCGGAGCTAAGAATCGGCTCCGATGCGGTTCGTAACCTGAAACAAACAAGAGCGCTCTACTGAAATACAATTACGGGTATATATCTAGTTTCGGTGTGCGAGTGTGTGTGTGTACGGGGTTACATTTAAGTCTACCCAATATGTCTAACGGATCAACAAGATTAATAAACTACGGTAAAACTAAACGACTGTCTCGTTTACGACGGAGCGCCGACGGTAAACGAGGCAGTGGTCGCTGAGTCACGTAATCAACGGGGCACCGTTAGATGGCGTGACTAGACGGCACGGAACGCGGATTGGGTAGGTGTGTGTTCGGGGTCGGCCTTGTCCTTCCACAACGGAGCGCCGTTGTCCGTTGTGTCCGTCGGACAGCGGTTTTATTGTGTATATATTTGATAAGAAAAAGAAGGTTTAATAAGTAAAATTAATAAGTTAAACTTTCAGTGTCAAAGTTTACGTGCCTTTACGTCAAGGTCGTATTGTGTATAGATCCTAAATGGCTTAAATATGTTTTCAGATGTTAGTTAGTTGGAAATCTGTGCTGTAAATACATACATTAGTTGTATTTAACATACATAAACAGAGCCAAATTTTTTTTTAATAAATTGTTAAATTAATTTATATCAAATGCATTAATTGCGTAACTCGAACGATTGATTCAGTCTATGTTTGTCTCGCAAAGGTAAACGTAGTTGCCTGTGCAAAAGCTCCAACTATTGTTAATATTAGTACGCTTAATATGTACAAAAAGAACTAATTATTTTAAGACACGGCTGTAGCCGAGTTACTATGTTAAAATTGCCCCCACTTAAAATACGCATGTATTAAAAACACCATTCAATAGGGGTTGAAAAAAAAAAAACTACCAAAGCCAAATTTTCAGCCTCCTATTTTTTAAAAATTTTGAAAAAAAGGGAAGGGGTAAGTTATTGTGTGATAACTACCTACAAATTTTTGCACCTCAAATAACCTCAAATATTAGTCCTAAAAGATTATTTAATTTTTAATTAATTACACAGTTTTTTGCACTTTTAGGTTAGAATATCTCAAAAACCTGACGTGATGGAGAAATTCCGATGGCAGATTGATGAATTCTAATCACACCAACCAACGGTGCACATCATATGCATAACTTTGATTTTTGGAAGAAGTTTCTACGAGCTCTAGAACCGAACTTGTGGTAATTTTTTAAACAAACTCAAAATATGGTAAAATAAGCCTTCACAGATTTGATACCTAGAAAATTATTATATCTTACAATAGTCATAACTTTGGTTCTAGATCACTTAGAAACTTTTATAACCCCACAAATTGAATGTCGCGGTATCCACTTTCATCGTCTTTTACTTGTTAAATACTCCAGGAACTCCGGGACGATGAGAGGAAGTCGTAAGCGACAGGTGAACTGGCTTATATGAGGTACAAATCACTCGATTTTAAAAATGAAAAAGCAAAAAGTAGAGGCCCGTACCTGGAAAATCTCCATAAACAGGTTGTTACATATACCGCATGACACACTTAGCACGCACCACTTTTGACTTAAGTTTATTCGGAACTGGATAGAAAAATAAATATGCAACAGGTCTCATTCGATGTTAAGTTGCGATTAAAATTCAATGATATAATAGCCAGAATTTATGTAAAATTTTTGGTTCAAAAGATAAAAAATTTATTTCCGAAATAAATGTTTTTTTTTTTAATATTTCTGCCATATACTTGCAGACGGAATAAAAATACGTCGAAATAGTAGTTTTTGGTTAGCGATAATCTTTTTATCCTTTCGTAATAAATATTAGAAATATTGATTATTCATCGTCGTTGCCGAAATTACGGGTCTTAAATGATCGTTTCAGTTGGGTTCGTCGACGTCACGTTACCGAGCGGCGAGCAGAGTGCGGTAACTCCACTCCGGTCTCCAATTAACTCGGAAAAACTGTTTTTAAGGTTACGGAGAATACCGAAGATACGGAGTTTTGTCATTTTGTTGATATCGCCAATTGAGATGGAGGATAATAGATGTCGTTAGATAAATATTTCCAGCATTGCATTATTATTTTTTCTCGAGAACCGATTATAAGTAGAGTACGAACCGACATAATTACTTTTTCAAAAGTGGAAAAATAATTAATTAATTTATAATTAACTTCGTTATAAAGGATTCTGCTGCAAATTTTGAAAATTTAACTCAGATTTTACGAGCAACGTATAAACCAAAATGTTCTCTTTTACGAAAGTTATAGAATGTGGAATATCCGAACTACCTAGAAGTGCAGATGCTGGACATTGCAGTTTACGAACCATGCACGTCTAATTATTACTCAATTATTTTTTTTTGATTATATGAAATCTATTAAAATATATTTTATTAGATTGTTTGAAATTTATTGTAAATTTTTTATGGAGAACGTTTTCTAGTCAACGTTAGAATAGAATGTGGACGTTCAAGTTGTGATCACTATTACAAAGCCCTGTAAATGTCCGTTAGTTTTCTATACGAGATAATATTTTGATATATTCATAAGCATTGCTGACAAACATATTTAACACTTTCTTACCCACGTATTTCAGTTTCGGAATTAAAAATCGAATAACGAGATTGATTTTAACCCAAAGAGTGAACGAAAAATTCCTAAATTTTTGACTAACAGCTCTTAATCCCCTGGTTTAGCGTTCTCAAACGGACAAGAATATCCATACAGGACTCTTAATTTACGATTTATGGATTTCAAAATATTTGATTTACAATAGAAATTTAAGAATTTACTGCAGTATTTTTCGACAGTACTTTTGAATAATAATTGTTAAAATTTCAGAGGTTTTTTCAGATTTTGACATTAGGAGGAGCCGTTATCTACTGATTTTTTACCCTTTATTTCAAGGACTTATTTAAAGAAAATTAGCATGAACTACGACCTTTTTTATTCTTTGCACTCAGGTTTGAGGACACATTTTCTTTCTTATGAAGAAATTCGAAAAGTGTCAACTAAAAGTTCGGAAAAAAGATAAGAGGGAGAGAGACCAAAAGAGCGATTTGGTACTCTAAGTGATAGTATACTAAAAATATTTTATAATATACACAATGGTAGCCTTGAAGGAAATGACTTTTTTGTTTCTAGTTTTTTTATCGGGCTTTTCTCCGTGAATTCCGACAATGATACAAGCCGAAGGGAAAAATATAGACTGATTAAGTTTTTGAAGCAGCCCGCGAGGCTATTACAACTCTGTCTTGTTCGAAATGACCAAATAAACTTTGATTTTTATTCATCTATATGTATTCTTTTCAGCGTATATAGCTTTACGCTAATCTACAGAATCAATATAATTTTGTGAATCTCTTCAAAGTTATGACAAAAATCAAAATATTAGCTGATGGTACTTTGGTTCTACCTATCCTAGACCTTGACCAGGGTAGATTTCAGAGTTGGTAGACCTAACTAGCACTGTGTTTATGTTTCTGTGCCAGTAAATAGAATGTTTAGAATTTCACTCTGCTGAAATCGAGTATTTGGTCGAGAATCGACTACTAGCAGCTGGTACTTTGATTCTATCTATCCTAGACCTTGATCAGGTTAAGTTTCCTAGTTGGTAAACCAAACTAGCCCATGCTTATGTTTCTGCGCCAGTAAATAGGATGTTTAGAATTTCACTCTGCTGAAATCGAGTATTTAGCCGAGAATCGACTATTAGCTGCTGGTACTTTGGTTCTATCTATCCTAGACCTTCATGAAGGTAAGTTTCATAGTTAGTAGACCAAACTAGACCTGTATTTATGTTTTTGTGCCTGTAAATAGAGTGTTTAGAATTTTACTCTGCTGAAATCGAGTATTTAGCCGAGAATCCATTAATAGCTGCTGGTACTTTGGTTCTATCTATCCTAGACCTTGATGATAGTTAAGTTTCATAGTTGGTAGACCAAACTAGCCTGTGCTTATGTTACTGTGCCAGTAAATAGAATGTTTAGAATTTCACTCTGCTGAAATCGAGTATTTAGCCGAGAATCGACTACTAGCTTCTGGTACTTTGGTTCTATCAATCCTAGACCTTGATCAGGTTAAGTTTCAAAGTTAGTAGACCAAACTAGCCTGTGCCTATCTTCCTGTGCCAGAAAGCAGAGAATTTGACATTTCACTATGCTGAGATAAAGTATTTAGCCAAGAATCGACTACGAGCAGCGGGTACTTTGGTTCTATCTATCCTAGACCTTAATCAGGGTAAGTCGCTTATGTTTCTGTGCCAGTTAATAGACTATTCGAAATTTCGCTATGCTGGTATCAAGAATTTAGCCGAGAATCGATTACTAGCTGCTGGTACATTGGTTCTATCTATCCTAGACCTTGATCAAGGTAAGTTTCATAGTTGGAAGACCAAACTAGCCCTGTGT
>UELU01128226.1:0-17714 GCA_900490025.1 Megastigmus dorsalis
CATCCATCCATCCATCCATCCATCCATCCATCCATCCATCCATCCATCCATCCATCCATCCATCCATCCATCCATCCATCCATCCATCCATCCATCCATCCATCCATCCATCCATCCATCCATCCATCCATCCATCCATCCATCCATCCATCCATCCATCCATCCATCCATCCATCCATCCATCCATCCATCTCTCATGTGTATGCGCGTCGCACTTCACAGTGCTCGTCCGGTAGATACGCAAGCGCGCTCTCTCTCTCGTTCTCGCGTACTCACTCAACGCGCTCTGTCTTACACTTGCTCGCGTGCTGCTGTCGGATTGTACACCGGACGCTCTCTTCTCTCTTTCTCTCTTTCTTCGCGCGTTCCAACTCGCGCGCCATGCGGTCTTTACAATGGCGTACGCGCCACTACCGCCCTATCGGCATTTCCTCTGAACGACGCCATCTTAGATTATTCACGCCTTTCCACGAATCGCTTTTTTCGTGATTTTTCTACGAAAGTCTTTTTCTACATATTTCTCGATTTTTGGATTAACGTTTCATATGTTTAAAACTTTTTAAATTTTTCTATTTATTTCACTACGTACACTTTTCACTATGTTTTAATTTTTATATTCGTTATTCTTTTTTAAGTTTTAATCTGCACGTGCTCTTTTTAGTTTTTATATTTTAACTTGATTCTGTACGTTTTTCGATTTGCGACTTAATTTTCGAATTTTCTCTTAGCGTCTTAATTTCTCAAATATTCTACTCGCGTCTTAATTTTTCGCTTCGTCTATATAAAATTTTAATTTGTGTATTTCTATATACTATTCACTTCTCTCACTAAATTCGCAACTTAAACGGTTTTATCCTAGCACTCGCGTATTTAATGCAATATATACGCAGTTTTCATCGGAATTTCGATGAACCTCGTGTAATCATCAAATATAGAATCTACGTATAAAGCACTCGTATTCGCGAGACAATAAACGCTAAATTTATCGCGAATCTTTGTCTCAAATAAATTTAATTTATGTACGTACTTTCTGCTGAGGCGCTCTTACAAAAAACCTTCCATTACTTGCTCTCTTGTACGCCTTCCACGGACGCCGTGTCGGACATCTTTTTTTAGAAAACTCAGCGCTCGTCTTCCTCTCGTGCTGGTCCTCGTGGCAGCTCGAATACAGCACGTTTTTCCCGAGCGACAAGGAAATGCGAGCAAAGCTCTTCAGTCTATCTGCTGTTTCCTTGTCGATGCTGAGAAACACTCGTTACACACGCGTCACCCGAATCTCGCAGAGCGAAAACCCGTGCTCGGCCCATAAACTGTTACGGTATTGGGTTTCGCAAAGCAATAAATAAAACATAATACACTGTTTAATAATAATAAATAAATAAAGGTTTATTAATCAAGAACTTTCGCACGCAAGCGACTTTGCCAAGGAAAGTAGAGCGGAGCGTAGTGGGGGAATGCTAGGTTCTAGCGTTACAGCGGCAGAAGGTTGCCCCTTGCATGTATATATATAACGCTCGCTTATATATATATATATACATATATATTCCAACATATTCATCGTTAATACTGTTTTTGCTTATATTACTTGCAGAATTATTTTTCATGTTCAACTGTTTATATGCAGTTCACGTATATCAGAATCAGTACTGATCAGAATTAACTGGGTGTGTCGTAAGTCATTGTGGTTGATGGGGTAAAGTAACAAACTGATAATCCGAAGGTGCGTGATTCAAGTCCCGGTAGGGTCCAGTTTTTTTTATTTTTCACTAATTATTTTTTTATTGTAATAAGAAAAGTCATTAAAAGAAAACCGGCATTAACGCTCTCGACTATCATTACACATTGACATCATCATATGGAAGTTATACAAACTTTTGTGCTCCCTGAAGGGCTTAGGATAGCTTTATTCGGCTTGAGTATAATACTTTATTAAGAAGGCTTGTATAATAATTTATCACTCTTGCTACAGTCATTCAAACATTAATAAACTAATTTCGATAAACAAAGTAATGACGCTACTTTTAATCAAATTTACAAATATTTTCAATTTAAAATTACGAGTAGATGCATTTATTCTGTGAATATATTTTTTTACACTCATGTATTTCCTTATAAAAAAAGATGTATTTTTATTTGTTATGCTTCAAAATTTAAGTATCTTTCCAATTTTACTCGGATTTCGAGATAAATATAATATTACATGTTTTTTCAAATGAAAAGCTATAATGTGTAATTTTATCATGGTTTAATAAATACACTAATATCTTGCTTTTCGAATAATTTATTAAACGCAATGAAAAATAACAATTTTTCAACCTAATGATAGGTATGAAAAAATCAATTAAAACAAAAAAATGTTTTCCTGAAGGTAGGATCGAACCCGCGCTTCCTGCGTTTTTCAGCAGTCAAAAGTGAGAGAGACGGCGCCATTTCTTTTCGACTAATTATCTCGAAACTTTACACTCATCAAAATCATGTAAATAACTGTTTCCGATGCAAAATTTTGCGTTCTTTCGTTTAGTGCAAGCCATTTTCTCGGGGACGAAACCGTTCTCGAGACATAAGCAAATTAAACTTTCAAACGCTGTTTTCACGCTCGCACAACGTCTCGGCGAGAGCATTTGACGCTCGAAAATAAGAGTATTCATTTCACAATAACAATAGTTTTTCAATATAAAATTTGCACTGATTTACTAGCAGAGGTCTGTTACTGTTATGGTAGCAGCCGTTTGCTACTAAATTAATAGCACATTGTGAGGCTGGAGCTCGGCTCGGCAAGAGCATTTGACGCTCGAAAATGAGAGTATTCATTCTACAATAACAATAGTTTTGCAATATAAAATTGCAAATGATATCAATGATCGATATAAAACAAAATATATACTACGCTCTCAACGCAGTACGTGCCACGCGGGGCTACATGGGGCCACACGGTGAGGGGCGGTGCGTGGCGGAGGAGTTAGTAGCAGCTTGCTATCAATTTTACAGCAGCTCTGATACTAAAATAGTAGCACGCTGCTGCAAATACAGTAGCAGTTTGCTACTGATTTACTAGCAGAGGTCTGTTACTGTTTTGGTAGCAGCCGTTTGCTACTAAATTAGTAGCACATTGTGAGGCTGTATCCGTCTGGGTAACTGAAAATGGTCTTTCCCTTAAGAGTGAAATCCCAAGTAAAATTTTCAAAAAATCGTTTTTTTTTCGCTCAAACGATAGCTTGGCATCCCAAGAACATGCAGTAAAAGTTTCAGAGTCGTAGCTGCGTTCTTTATGCACCTTTCAGTGAACGGCGCGCCTCGAGCCAGGCTGCCAGAACTCCACGCTAGCAGTCCGGGCAACGGTGGGGGCCCGTTCCTCGCCTAATCTGCTCCGAAAATCTTTTCAGCCGGCACACAATGACTTCTGGCGGCTGGAAGCGGATATTATGCGTCATGGCTCGGCTGTATATATAGCTATGGAATATAGCTCCGTCTTTATGTTATAGATATACCGTTGCTAGCGCAGCAGACCTGCTCCGAGTTTTCGAGCGTGTACACGTGTTTTGCTCCACAATTTTTGGATTTTTTCGTTTTTGAGTATATACTAAGCGTGCATTACGTGCAAAACTGTCTGAATATCCGAAATGAAATCATATTGAAATAAAACGTCGGCCGTCAAAACGGAAATTTCACGGCAATCAGTTCACCGGTGAGAATCCATCTGTCGGGCCGAGTACCACTGCTAATAACGAAGATGTATCTTTCACGCCGGCGCTATTTTATAGGGTAATCGAAATTGTGTCAGTTTTTAGTGCCCTTACAGATTTAGTTGTGTGTAAAACGTCGTTGAAAGATCATTGAAATATCTACCTACATAGCAGCAGGTGTCTTCAACGAAGGGTATTGGGATATTTTGAAGATTATGGACCTTATGAACATCAAGCACGGACCAAACGCCAAGAGATTCGCTGAAGATACGGATGCGAAAAGAACAAAGCGCGAAAATCGCCGCAGCCTCAATGCGACACGAGAGGCCAGATTAGCTCAAAAACCAAAAATTTTGGTGAGAAACCAGCTTCACGAAGAAGAAGGATTAATGTATGCTGCTGAAATAGCAGACTAACAAAAAAAATCCGTAAGAAACCAAAAAGCTACTTTTTTTCGAGAATTTTCAGAACTTTTTTCTTCAAACGCGTTTTTCTCGAATTCACAATTTTTCAAAACTGCTCGTATTATAACTCAAAAAGTTTTCAACCGATCGACTTTTTCTTGCGCATACAGATAGCTGAGATGTGTCATTTCTCGGTGAACCTCTCTGATTAAAAAAATGTTTTAACAATTGTTTTTTAAACAAATTTGAGCAAAAAATTTTTGGGCAAAAATCGATTTTTTAGTTTTATGTCCGCCATTTTGTAAAAATCATACATTTTTCCAAATTTTTTTAGTTCACCGACAAACTACGGATATAAACTTCAAAACGCACTGTGAATTTTTTGTTACACACAATCCTGTGAGAAACTGCAATACGAGCAAATTCACTCTTTCAATTTGGACATGTTGGACATCCGCCCTTACAAATCAAAATTATGAAACCTATGAAACTGGAAAAATTTTATTTTATAGTTCGATTGTACTGCAATAAACCACAAAATTTTTGGAAATATACGTAATTTTTTTCATCCCCAAAAAAAATCGAAAAGATACACTTATTTTACAGGGTTGTTACTCGGGATTCCCCCCTTAAGCTCGCGCAGACTAAGGCTATGCTCTTGGGTAGCGAAGCTTTCATCTCTCGCATTGATCTCGAGAGTATTCCCAAGGTCACCGTTCGCTGGGTTCCGATCCCTTACGCATCTCAAATCACGAATCTTGGTGTTAAAATTACTCCCACTCTCAACTGGTCTCTTTACGTAAACCAAGTTTTACGTCATGTCTTCTATTCTCTTCGTTCCCGTAAACACTATAAATATGTTTTATCTATTTCCATGAAGAATAACCTGGTTGAGAGCCTTATCTTTCCGTTTTAAAAAAGCAGTTTAATCGGGCAATATATTATTTCTATTATTTTTCGTATAGTTATTATTATTATTATTATTTCTTATTTGTTAAGTTTTGATTTTTTGGTTATATTTTTATTTATACTTTATTGCATCGATTGATTTTGCATATTGTTTTGCATTATTATGTACGGTTAGTATATTACATACTCTTATACTATTCATATTGGCCAGATGGGATTATACCCCAAGGTCTAAATAAATTTATTCTATTCTATTTTATTTATAATTTTATCCTTCTGTGGGCGTAACAACGCCATTTCAGGCTCGTTAAAGTAAACATAAAATGAAATTTCACCCCTACCGCATCAAAAAAAATTCCATTTCACGCCGTAGATACAAAAACTACTAATACATTTTAGTAGAAATTTTGAACTTGTACATTATTTTTTTATGTATATTTCTTTTTCGGTATTTTTATCGTTATTTTTTCATAATTGTACTATAAAAAATTTGTAATCGTTACAACAGAATTAGTATACTAATATCTATATATATATATAGTAATGGGGTAGGATTTAGGATTTAGGAGAATAAAAATACGCGGTGGTCGGGAGTCGAACCCCCGACGCCGAGAGTACGAGGCGAGCGCCCTAGCCACTGGGCCATTACCGCACTGGCCTCGACTCGGCATCAGATCCTAATGACAACTCCTGGCCGACATTATACGGATCTACTACTATTCTCCAACGGCTAGCTCCTTGAAAATCCGCCGCCCGCTATAATATATATATATATATTTAACATGATTTTGAGATCAAATCCAATTCTGGATTTAACTTTAAATTCGATGCATGTGTCAAATAATTCTAAAGTATATATATCAATATAAATAAGCATGAATATTCACTATATTTGAAAATACGTAGTTACGCTTGTATATAATAGTTATTTTATTAAAGTCATCCGGACTTATGGTCTTGGGATTTAAACTATTTAGTCTAAAATTAAAAGTAAATAAAATATTATTCATCGAAATGTAATTCCCAATAGATTTAGTATTCAATGGAAATTTAAAATATTTCAAAGCTTGGATTACTAAAATTGAATTGATAATTGCGTTCAGTAGGGATTTACGGATAAACAATAGGCAATATATTCTTTAACGCACACTTTGACAGTAAGTCAGTATGTAAGAATTTTGAATCATCATCACTTAAGTCTGAATTAAAATAGCTTTCTGAAGATACAAAAGCACCTAATTTACTTTGAATAAAATCACTATTAGTTTTGTAATTAAAATTTTTAGCTGCATTTTTATTTGAATTTGGGTCTATATCAAAGTGGAAGTAACGTTAGTGACATTAATGTGTGTATTCTCATAGTACATATTATCCGAATTTTCGTTTTGATTTTAATTTGTAGGAATGACAGAAAAACTTCTTAATGATTCTAATGGTTTTGTCAAGTCAGTTATTATTAGTTTGTGTACGTTAGCACTATTTTCAGAATTTTTAATAATTGGTGTATGATTTTTATTCCCATTGCAGGCAAAATTTGAAGAACAACATGAAAGTGAATTTGAACTTATTTTTGAATAAGATTTAGATATATTTCAAAGTTCGTTTTCAATTTTAATTGCTGTGAACATTGCTACATGAAAATTTGTATATTTATTTTTAAATTTAATATAACTGTCTGATTTCAAACCTGCAATAAATTTTGAAAAGTTTCATTTCATGTATTGTCACAAAAAGCAATATTATAAATTTGTGTACTTATCGTTCGTAATCTCATGACATAAGATAAAACTTTTTCAGTATCATGTTGATAGCTATTAGCTAGTTCATGAATCAATTCAAAAATCGTTCTAGATCATTTAAACGTAGAATACAAATAAATTTTAACACTTTTAACACATGGGAATTTATATGTAAATTTACATGTATAAAAATGTCTTGTTTTGAAATGTTCTTAATTCTTTGAACTACCCATCTTAACCCATTAACGACCAAGATCCCGAATTTTTAACAACTTTTTCAAGGCGTTTTTTTAAATAAAACAAGGTTTGAAAAAATTTGAAAAAGATCATATCCGACGTATTTTGAGCTGTTTTTTCGAATGATGAGACATATTTATTGCTAAAACACTCTTGAAAAAAATATGGCGTGTTTTTCACGAAAAAAAAGTTAAAAATTTATTAAATTTCAATTGCTTATCAATAATTAAAACGAATTAATAAGGAATCTCATTAATTTAAAATAAAAAAGAATTGATATTCATTTATAAACTAGTCGAAAAAAAATCAGATTTATTTATGAATGAGAATTCTAACTATTTCTGTGACTAAACACGGATTTCGGTGTATTTATGATTTACTACTCCTTTAAAAACTTACATTTTTATTTAGATGGTATACCAATGTTTTATACTACTCTAAGCATCATTTTCGAGAAGTCCTGAAAGGTATTTCAAAATAAAGAATTTATTACAAGCTTTCAACAATCAAGTGCTCGCGTCAGCCTGCCGCACCTTTTATTTTTCGCTGAACCTACGACTAGCGAATGACGGCGTGGAGAGAGAGACCGAAAGACGGCGCAGCGACGGCCGGCGGCGGAGAGGCACTCGGCGGGCCACCCCATTCTACTCTTCTCGCGCTCCGCTTGCTGCTTTAGCTTTACGCTGATTGGCCTGATCGACTGATTTTCAATGGATGATTACGCAGTAACTACTGATCGGATCGAAAAGTTTATTAGTGACTTTTTACTTAGAATTTTTCGCTCTATCCGAATCCATACAGTGTGATATTCTGTTTGTTAACACCCTGTATATGAAAATGTATGTGAAAGCATAATAAAGTAGAGAGGGAAACCATTTGCAGGGTCATATGAGAGGCGAAGAGGTGTCAGGCTGCGCCGCGATGTAAGCGCAGCGTCGAGAGAGAAGTGTCTTTCGCGTGCAGTCTCGGCTCAGCGCGCCTGATAGGGGGATATGGTTATGTTGAATATAAATTTGAAGTTCTTCATGCAAATAAGGTAATACGTATATTGGTTTTGCCCACTTATTCAGGGAACTTCAGTTATAGTAAAACTAATATCTGTCCTCATATGAGGACACCGGTTAAAAGAGGTTAAGGTAATATTGTGGAAAAAAATATTCATCATCTTCGAAAACTCTCTTTTACATTACCTTTTTCTTTTTGTGTTCGTCTGTTCGCTTTTTTAATTTTCGTTCGCTCATGCTTTGTTAACAGTAGAAAAAAACATTGATTTGATGAAAAATGATTCAATCGATTCAATAGATCAAATATCGATTGTAACAGATGGAGCAGCAAGCCACTTTAAAAATCCATTTCAATGGTATGAAATGAAAATGGCTTCCGATAATAAAAAATAAGTTGTTTTCAGTTACACGTCACGAGAAAGGTGCAGTTGATAGTGTTGGTGGTCTGATAAGCCCCTAAATTTAACGTCATTCAAAAAACACATATATGAAAAGTAAAAGTAGGTAAAAACAAAAAAATACTATAGAGGTCGAACTGCCGTTCATTCTTTGACAAAATTGTTAAATAAAGAGAAAAAAAAACAATCACCTCCTAGAATAATATTCGCAGTAAAATAAAAAAAAAACTAATAAAAAATCATAAAGAAGGGAAAAGAACCCCCGATGATGAGAGTACGAGGCGAGCGCCCTCACCACTGGGCCATTACCGCACTGGCATCGCCTCGACATCAAATCCTACCGACAATTCCATTCCTGTATGACAGGGATCTATCATTCTCCATCGACTAGCTCCGGACTAACTTCTTGCAAATCCGCAGCCCGTTATAATTTAAATGTAGTAGAGGAGCACAAGGTAAGACATACACTGAAAATTCTTGAAACAGTTTGCAAGGAATCATATTTCGCACCCATGTTATATTTTTAAATTTACTTGTAATATCTTTCAAATTTTTAATTTTTATATTATTTTTTACAGAAAAAGTTTTATATCATGACAAATACCGGGATAGTGCAATAACAATATAGACTATGTTCGATATGCTTCGATAAGGTAATTCGTAAAAAATATTATTTTAGTCACATAAATTGTAAAATTGAATGTCTATTTTATGTATAAATATTATAAAAATTTATTAAAAATTTTAGATTTGATAATGACGACAATCTAGTCGTCGATACCTCGTTGTTATACGATCAATAAATGACTCGTAAAGCAACAGTCATATTAATTTAAATAATAATTTAAATTGAAATACTATTTTATTATTATTTTCATGATAAATCTTTTATAATGGATTCTTTTAATTAAATTTAACTATACCAAGTAAAATCTAGATGCATAGAAAATGATTGACTTATAATAAGTGAATTAAGTGATTCAAAAATACTTTAAAATATCGACATGCATAGAAAATAGATAAGTTAAATATGCTACTTTTTTTTAACATAAATGACGACTCAGATAGAGCAATCCAACGCGGAGGCAAGACACATGACCGGCCCAAAACTATCGATTCATATAAGCGTTCCAAGCGTGATATCCAAAGCGTGCGGCTCCGCTAGGAGAGAACTACGTCTTCCTACAGTGCAGGCTGAACGAGTTCTGTTCTCTGGATCTTGCAGACGCCGAGACCATCATAGTGCTCAAAACGAAACTGCTCACTCTTATTGACGAGCGCTTCCAAGCTATCTCTTCTAACTTGGAAATCAACGTAGGAGAGGAGCGAATGGAATTCATAAAGGGAGCAGGTAAAGACCTTCTTACGCAGATAGATCTTCAATAGAAGCATCAATCGAGGAACAACTAATGATCATTCTCAATAGAAAATTCCTGGGATTCGAAGAACAAAATACATGCACAAGCACACAAAAACAAATAAGCGGCAAAACAACGCCGTCAAAATTTTTTTTTGATTCACTAAGGAATCTAAAGAAACTGTGGAAGTACGTCTGGGTGAGGGATACAGAGCATCATGTTTCTGGAGGTCCATTCCCGGATACCGGGGAAGTGGAGGTTCAGGCCGGAAGAGTACAGAAAGTGATGCCGGCGAAGATCATAATTCCATACCGTGGGGGGAGCTGAGTGGTAATACAAACAAAGTGGGCTGCCAAACAATCGGGCTATTCAGACTGAAGGTCCCCCCCAAACCATTAAAAAGGTTGCGGAGATATCACTAGTTGGAGAGTCTGGCGGTACAGAAAACTACCAATGAAGACGCAGGCAGAAGGCTCGGCGACGACTTCCTCAAGGTCCTTCTGGGACGCATCGACACCGACCAATGATGACAACCATCCGCTACGCCGGGACGTCTTCGCTCTTCAGGTTCGCCGGGACATCACCGTTACGTAGGTCAAGTACGAAACGGTCTACCGAAAACGTAAGGGGATGCAAAATTACTTTAAATTATTTTTTTTTCTCTTTAAACTCATTTTTTAAAACATAAAAAAATAAATTTTGGTATCATTATATTATAATCTTTATTTTAACTTTGTTTTATACATGTTTATCTTATCACAAATTACAATTAAGTCTCATTTCGTATTTTTGATTGTATTCCTTTCTTCTTCTCTCCTTTCTTCTTTCTTCTTACCCTTTTTCCTTTTTCTCCCTCTCCTTTTCTATTATTATCAATCCCTTTCTCTCTCTATTCCATCCGTACTTCTTTCCATCTATCTTTATCCATCTGTTAGTTTTCTCAATCTTTATTTTGATTTCTATTTCCTTCACCTTCCTCTCCATTTCTCTTGCTTTTTCTATGAGGCTATATTTATATGCCCTCCCCGCTTTCACCAACCACTTGTCCACTATGTACATTCCCTACTCTCTTATTTCTTTTTCCTTTTCCCACAGAATGTCTATATCTTTTCCCTGCTTGAACACAATCCACCCTTTATCTTTTCTCCCTTGCAGTATTTCCAGTCTCCATATCTTCTTCTCTATTTTCGTCTCCATCAACTCCTCTAGATCCTTTTCTTTCCATTTAACTTCTATTGTCACAAGTAGTCCTCTCTGCATCTTTGCATCCACCCAGTTGCTTGTCCTCTCTTCCTCTTTTTTTGTTTCCTTTCTTTCCACTTCTTGTTTCCATTCATTTTTATCCATTCATTCTTACTCTTTAGCTTTTCTATTTCCTCGTCTTTTTTCTTCATGTTCTCTTTCATTATTTCTATTTCTTCCATTATCTTCTCCACTGAATTTTCCAAATTCTTCTTACCTCCCATTTTCTCGTGTTATGCTCACTGGCCTTTTCTGCTTGTTCCTTTTATCTGCCTCGTGTTTTCTGTTCTCTAACCTCTTTCCCGCTTTCAGCTTCTCTCATGAACTATACAGTGTGGCTAGATCGCCTTCTCGCCTCTGTCTCGCGTTCACCTCCGCCCGTTCCCACACATATCTTATATTCCCTGTGTCTTTTCCTCTTTCCCTCTCTTGTCGCTCTCTCTCTCTCTCTCTCTCATTCCTCCCTTATCTCTTTTTCTTTTGTTCTTCCTTTTCCCTTCTTCTTTTCCATTCTATTTCGTACAGCAGAGCCCTATACTTTTCGCTTTCTTTCCAGATTATTTCCCATTTCTTCCTTCCCCGTTACTTCACAGTATTTCACCACATACTTCATAGTTTCTTCTTCCTTTTCACATAGCCTGTATTTTCTTTTCTCCTCCTGTAGCCAATATTTACACCCGTTTCCGTCTTTTCCTAATCTGTACTTTGCTATTATTGTACATTCTTTTCCTTTATTCTTCCCTGTTCTTGTTAGATATTCCTTTTGTATCCTCACTTGGTCTTCTACTATCCACTTCCCAAACTCCCTCGCAAATCTTAAGTTTTCTATCTCTTCTTTTGTTTTTTTTTGCCATTCTATACCTCTATGCTTCTCTTCTATTTCTGTCCACCATCTTTCTTCCTCTTTTATCTTTCCATTCGCTGCCTCCAGTGACCAGCCTTTTTCTTCAATAATTTCTTTCCTTTAATTTTTTCTTCATACAACATTGCTCTAGTACCTGCTTTTATTTTCATTTTTTCTCTTCCCGTTTCCCATCTTATAACGAGGTTTCGCATTCTCCCTTGAATCTCTAGTGTCTATCTTATAAATGTATCCTGTATCCACTCCACTTCTCCTCTCTTTCTTTCCACGCCCACATCTCTGTCCCGTATAACATCATATTTCCTATTACTGCGTCCAATATTCTCATCACCCTGTCCTAGTCCGTATGTATTTTCCTTTTTCCAATACTCCATATTTTTCCCATGATCATTTTTGCTCTATTTGTTACATATATTACATCACTTTCTTCGACGTTGTTTCCATTCACTCTGTATTCTAAATATAAGAAGCTTCTCACCTTTTCTATCTTTTCCTCTATCCATTTGAACTTCTCCCTTTTTCTTCTTCCTCCTCCTTTCCTGAATTCCATCATTTTTGTCTTTCCTAGGTTCAGCTGCAGCCCTTTTCCTTTCATATACTTTTCTAACTTCTTTATCATTTGCTTCATTCCGCTTTCGTTATTGGCGAACGCAGAATGAAGCAAATGATGAAGCTTGACAATTCTTATAAAAAATTTCCATAAAAAACCGAAAATGTAGAAATGAACAAAAAAGTTGCTTAACTTTATATCATGTAATATTAATAAACTGTCTTATTCTTTTTTTTTTTTCAAATAATTCATTATTATTTCAGCAATAATTATATTCGAACTTTCTTATTAACAATGAACTTTGTAGATAGAGCAGAAACAAATGCGAATTTTTTTTATAATATAGAGATATGGGGCTTGCCGTTCCACGAGAGAAAAGGAGTTGGACGAGAAGGTAAGTAAAGACACTGAGGTAAATAATAGCTAGCTTTATTAAAGAGGAGCTAGTTGATGACTGGTTGAGCGTCGGAGCTAGAGTGAGAGAGCGTTCGGCGTTCTCTGCCTCTCTGAAGGAGAAGACCGTACGGCGTTTGCGAGGTAGCGCTTACTTGTGTTCGTCGTGTGTGTGTGCTGGTAGCGCCGCTTACTTAGTTGGGGTTAGGCTGGTGCCCACATCACTCCCCCCTACATTTAAATAATGTGTAATACATTTATCACGCGATTATATAACAGTAGAGTTTTTGATTGTCAGTCTAGCATGAATTACATAATACTCATAATTACATATTTTGGTATTGATCTATACAATGATTGTTTAATCTCTAGTTTGATACTTAGTACTTATAATAATAACCAGTTATGCATAGATGAATGTTAGGACATTGTTTGTTTGTTGATTGAGGTTGAGTTGAAGTTGCATTGAAGTTAAATTGAAGTTGCCTTGAAGCTGAATTGAAGTTAAAGATTTTTATACATTTGCTTGAACGATTGCAGTGAAGATTTCTTGTGAGTAGCATGTTTTTTTACAGGATGTACAGTAAGTTTGTGCATGCTTTGTACAAAGTACATTGACTTGGTTTTTCTTTTAATATACGTTGTATTTCTCTTAAAGTATAAGAGTTTGCATGAATGCATTGACTAGTTTACTTGAGAATGATTTCTCTTAAGGTAAGAGCTTGTACAGTGCATAGACTTGGTTTTTTTTTTTTTTTTTTTTAATATACGTTGAATTTCTCTTAACCCATTAACGCCGAGGTGATCAGAATTTTTATTAACTTTTCAACATGTTTATTTATTATGTTATTGGACTAAAAAAATAATGCAATACCTCTATTCCTACACGAAATTTGATGCTCTTTCAGAATCTGAGCTCGAAATTTCGATTAGACACCGTGAAAAAAAATATGGCTGATTGAAACGTGAAAAACGTGAAAATTTTCGAAAAAAAATTTTTTTCGCATTTTTTTTCACAATGATACCGCAAAGGTATCAACTTTTTACTATGATCAGAGGTGATCATGGCACTCGAACATTAAGAGGAATTTTTTTCAGAAAAATTCATCTACGTGTTTTTTCAAAATGGCGGCGAGAATGAAAAAATTTTATAAAAATCTTAATCTATTGTTTTCTTAAAAGCTATGAACTTTAGAAAAAATTTTTGAGAACAAAAATGTCTTAAAATTAGTCAAAGAACATTCTAAATTTTTTTCAGAATTTCTGGAGTCTATTTTTGATTTTCGAAAATTTCAAAAAATCCAATTTTTCAAAAATACTTAAAAATTTTTTGAAAAAATTTAAGTGTTCCTTGACTAATTTTAAGACTTTTTTGTTCTTAAAATTTTTTTTATAAAGGCTATAGGTTTAGAGAAAAAAATTTTTCTTGAATGGTACATAAAATTTTGTTTCTATCTACCACTACAAAATTCACGAACAAACTCGTACATTCTTTCACTTGTGCATGGACACATATGTTCTATACAATTTGTACATGAATTATAAGTAAAGCATATAATAAAAATATTGGTTTTCACTTTTTCAATACATTTGTTATGTCACGAAAACGTTCAAAATCTTCTGCTTCATCGCATGCAGAGTATGAATCAGATTATTCGGATAGTGATTCCGACGAAAACATATTGATTCCGAATGCAGACTGATTCAGATTCTGAACATGAATTCACAATACCAAATATTACTTATAAAAAAGCTTGTGCTACTTATTCTGAAAACTTAGATAAACTTGAAAAAAATTACGAATTCATTTGGATCGATGGCGAGAAGTCATATCCAAATACTTGTGAAGAAACAATATTATTATCTGAAGCTGCAAAAAAGAATATACAGGCGTACGAGCCTTTCCAATTGTTTGAAACCTTTTTTTCCGCCGAAATGAAACAATATATAATTGATGCGTCTAAAGAGAATAATTATGATCTGAAATTACAAGATCTTGACACTTTTATAGGTATAGTTATTTTCAGTTCATTCAATAAAAGAAAGTCTCAGAGAGATTATTGGTCATCTGATCCATTCTTATCTAGGGAAATTGTTTCTTCTGCAATGACTCGTGATAAGTTTGAAGAGATCAAGTCGAAAATAAAATATTCAAAAGCTAAAGACAAGGATCCAAACGATAGAGGGTGGCGGGTTCGTTCGATTTTGAAACTTTTCCAAAACAACCTCCTAAAGTTCGGAATATGGAAAACTTCTATATCTATTGATGAAATGATGGCCAACTCTTATGCAAAAACTGTATTGAAACAATTTATTCGAAGGAAACCAATAAGGTGTGGTTTGAAATTTTGGGGTTTATGCACTTCAGACGGCTATCTACTGAATTTAGATCTATATTGCGGTAAAAATTCCCAAACCGGAAACAAATTAGCAAAATGTGCTTTAGGTACTCGTGTAGTATTGCATTTATTAGAACCTTTTCTTCGGCTAATAAATTATAATAAAATCCCTGCATTTCATTTGTACTTTGATAATTTTTTTACAAATATGGATTTGATTTTACACTTGAAAAAATTACGTTTGAAATGCACTGGCACTATAAGAGACAATCGAGTCAAAGAAAATAATATACTTGAAAAAAAAGCTCCACGAGGTACTTATATTTTGTAAAACATGATCAAAATAGTGGCATAAATTTCATCACTATTATGGATTCGAAGCCCGTTTCAATAGCTTCAACTGCTGCAGGTGTTAAGTCCACTATCAACTTCAAGAAGATATAGTTCAGAGGCTCGATCCAAAATTGATATACCTTTTCCGTAAGCTTTTCATTTGGTTCCAAAAAATGGACATGGGTCGTTTTTATAAGATTTTTACAGGCATCCATTACAAATGCCCACGTAATTTTCAATGCTATACGTGATGGAAAGAAAAAAGTTGGAATAAAAGAGTTAACTATGTCGATTGCTAAATATTATATTCAGAAAGGTCAAACAAGGACTCACGAAAAAAAGCACCCCAAAGGAGACAAAGTCTACCACGTCCACGAAAAAACAATGTATATGCACAGAATCAGCAAAGAAGTAATCAAGGAACACTCTCAAATTTTTTCAAAAAATTTTTAGGTATTTTTGAAAAATTGAATTTTTTGAAATTTTCGAAAATCAAAAATTGTCTCCAAAAATTCTGAAAAAATTTTAGAGTGTTCTTTGACTAATTTTAAGACATTTTTGTTCTTAGAAATTATTTCTGAAGTACACAGTTTTTAAGAAAACGACAGATTAAGATTTTTATAAAATTTTTTCATTCTCGCCGCCATTTTGAAAAAACACGTCGATGAATTTTTCTGAAAAAAAATTCCTCTTAATGTTTGAGTGCCATGATCACCTCTGATCATAGTAAAAAGTTGATACCTTTGCGGTATCATTGTGAAAATTTTTTTTCGAAAATTTTCACGTTTTTTACGTTTCAATCGGCCATATTTTTTTTTCTCGGTGTCTAATCGAAATTTCGAGTTCAGGTTCTGAAAGAGCATCAAATTTTGCGTAGGAATAGAGGTATTGCATTATTTTTTTGGTCCGATAACATAATAAATAAACACGTTGAAAAGTTAGTAAAAATTCTGATCACCTCGGCGTTAATAGGTTAAGGTATGCGAGATTCGCATAATAAGTGCATTGATAGTTTTTAATTAAAAATAATTTCTCTGAATATGAGAGTTTTGTGTGAGTGCGCTGAACTTTTCAAGCGCTGGGTGATTTCTTTCCCTTGCTGTTTTTATACTTTTGAAGTAGGGTGGTGCATTGATGATGTAGGTGAAGTTGCGAGAAGATTCCACGGTGCGTAGAAGTCCTTGTGGTGCAGTTGTTTTAACCATTCATCTATGCATTACTTATTGTCTATAACTACTCTTAAGGTTAAGCTTTAATCATGTCGCAATTAAGTCCGATATTTGTGATAATTTTGCAATTAAGAGTTTGCCATTATTTAAAGATTTTTTGAATAGTTTGATGATATTTGATCATTTAATAATTGCATATCGGTGCGAATGAATGCTCGCCATTTTTCTTGTCTGATTATATTTAAGCAAAATTTAAGCAAAGTTAGAATTATAGCTCGTGCATCGCTCTATTGATTAATCAATTGATGTTATAAGTTTGGCAAACCGCCCTGTTATTAGTTAATTCTACGTTAATAATTAATTATATGTAAAAAAATGTAGGAGCGAAAAAGATAAAAATATATTGTTCGATTAATTGAGCAGTGCATAGGCTATTAATGATAAAATTTTAGAAGTGAAAAGGAGGATGCCCACGGCTGCCCCCAAGAAATATCAATATGGAACGCATGAAACTACTAAAAAGATGAAGAATGTCTGTAAACTTAAAGATTCACATGCGAATTTTACCGTATACAAGTGGGGAAACATTTTGAAAGTAATTTTTTGCACTTTTTACTACTGATTGCCGCACGAAATTTTGATTTTTCCACTTATTTCAGTAAACTTCACCCTAATTTTTTTCAATGATCCCTTCATTTCCCCAGGTTAATTTTTTTTTTAATTTCATATTTTGTCAAGCCCTAATCAAAAACACCAGTTTTGGACATTACACTCTAAATGCTAAAGTACAAAAATGAACATCTTACAATCTTATGAAAAGTATAAAATCATAGTTTTATACTTTTGAAAAGTAAAAAATCAAATTATGTACTTTTCAAAGGACAAAATCTATAAATTAGTCTTTTTATAAGTACAAAAATATAAATTTGTCCTTCTGAAAAGTACAAAATCAAATTTTGTACATTAGAAAGGACAAAATTAACTTTTTACATTTGTGACAGGAGGATTCACTTTTTGTTTTTGATCGATATACATCCTTATTAAAACTGAATATTTGGAGGTTAGAATTCCTTTTTCGCTTATATCTCCAGAAC
>UELU01128227.1:0-16040 GCA_900490025.1 Megastigmus dorsalis
TCTCTCCCCCCCCCCTCTCCCTCTCCCTCTAGTCCGCTGATGACGATTATTGCACTGGCTGCAGTCCAGTGCAATTAATAAGGTGAGTTGTGGTGGTCACGATCACCGCACACAAACACACTCAGTCACACTTCGCGGTTTTTCTCTTTCTCGAGCGTCTAATCGCTATCGCGGCGGAAATCGGTCTGAGGCTCGATGGCCCCCTCTATCGCGCGCTAATTACCGCTATCTCTCTCGCGCGACACTTACCTATGCTCTCTCTCTCTCTCATCATCCTCGATGCCTGAGCGCGTCAGATCGAGCATACAATCGAATTAACGATCGAATATCAAATTCAGTCGTGAATTCGTTATAGTGCATAACTAAGAGTCGAGGTTATGTTTTTAATTAATATAAATTGTATTGTCTGATTTAGCTGTCCATAATCTATGAATAATTAATTTAAATATTCACTATACACCGTTAAATCTATGAGTTTTGGTTTACTGACTGAATATAAACGATGATATGTTATTTAGGTTATGTTCTTAGCCAACAAAACTTGCTCAATCATATTCAGTAATACTTAATGTGCGAAAAAAGAACAGAGAATAAAATAAATTCACTTCTATCAGGAGTTAGAATAAGTCACATGATGATGACTTACCTAGATTGAGGTTAGAAGGTTCATTTTATATTTTAAACATCATTTATTGGCATGACAGTAGGATGAATTTTAGTGCACTTAAGCATTGTAGGCCATTAAATATGAAAAAATGTAATTAATGATCATCAGTGCATAACTAAGATTTGAGGTTATGTTTTTAATTCATATAAATTGTATTATCTGATTTAGCTGTCTATAATTTATGAAAAATTAGTTTAAATATTCACTATACAGCGTTAAATCTACGAGTATTGGTTTACTGACAGAATACAAACGAGGATATGTTATTTAGGTTACGTTCTTAACCAAATGAACTTGCTCAATCATATTCAGTAATGCGTAATGTGCGATAAAAGAATAGAGAATAAAATAAATTCACTTCTATCAGGAGTAAGAATAATTTACATGATGATGACACCTAGATTGAGGTTAGAAGGTTCTAAGGTTCATTTTATATTTTAAACATCATTTATTGGCATGTCAATTGGATGAATCTTAGTACACTTATGCATTGTAATCCATTAAATATGAAAAAATGTAATTAATGATCATTAGTGCATAACTAAGATTTGAGGTTATGTGTTTAGTGAATATAAATTGTGTTCTCTGATTCAGCGGTCCCTAATCTATGAAAAATGACTTAAAACATTTACTACGTAGCTTTAAGTCGTGTACTGCAATCAAGTACACAAGTTTTATCCAAAAATTGACACATTAACACCATTTTTTCGAGGCTATACGGTTATAATAAATCTTACTCTATAGTTTTTCTATATTCTGCAATCCTTAATCTTGATGTTGCAAAAAAATTCATTGTACTAGCATGTTTCTATCGCAAGTTCTACGATTTTGAAAAAAAATGCTAGTTTTGCCCAATGTGCGCCATCTACTTGATTATTAAAAGCTTATAATAAATTCATTATTTTGACATAACTCCCAGCGCTTCTCGAAAATCATGCTTAACAGCATTAAAGATTGGTATATCGTCTAAATAAAAATGTACGTTTGCAAAGGAAGAATAAATCATAAACATGCGCTAATTTGTATTTAGTTTCAGAAACAGTTTGCAATTCTCATTAATAAATAAATCTCATTCTTTTTCTATTAATTCTTTTTAATTATTAATAAGCAAATGAAATTTAATCTTTTAATTATGTACTAGTTCATTGATAAACAACGTAATTTGTAAACATTATCTGAGTTATTCTAGACGGTTGATTTTTGAGAATTATTTCATTTGTTGAGTCTTCCCGAGTGCCTGGAAACGGGCGTAGTCAGTGGCTTGAAAAAAGATTTTCACACCATTTTCGCCTTATCGACCTACTGTGCTTCCTTTCCAAGGTACTGGAGAAGATTGCACACTCCCAAATCACCAACTATCTCTCCAGGACAGGCAAGGTTTAAATAGCATGATAGTACTCAGACAGCCCTGCTTAAGCTGACGGATGACATACGAATAGGCATTGATAAAAGGATGATCACCTTGCTGTTGCTCTTCAACGTCAGCAAGGCGTTTGACGCTATCTCTCCTTCGAGACTGCTGAGTAAACTGTGGATTAAATCGAATTTACAAGGCCGTACTCAACGCGTATTCTCTAAAAATGGTTGTTCCTCGTGGGTTAAAACAAATTTAGGTGTGCTACAGGGGTCGGTCGTCGGGCTTTTTCTGCTAAAGTGTGCAGCTAGGATTAGTAAATTAGTAATAAGCTTTTAAATCTCACTGATAGTTTAAGTTCGGTAACTAATGAATTTACTTTATTAAAAGGGCATTTGAAAGTTTATAGAATTTATATATTATATAATGTTGATTAAAGTTTTATTCAATCTATATTATAAATTATATAACAAAAATGTATTAATATAGAGGGAAAAAATACAAATATATTTCTTATGTTTAAGAGTAACAAACTACCTATTTATGTTAAAATATTTTTATTTTAATAATGTGCAAGTTACTCCAGCTTAACTTCTAAATAATTATGATGTTAATAATAATAAATTCTAAATATTAGACCATAGGATTGCACTTTTTAAGCTTTTTCATTAAATGTTGTTAAAGAATAGTATTCTATATTATGACACGGGTGTAGAAGGTGATTACTCGTTTCGCTCGTGCGAAAACGTCTCATGCGGTAAGTAATCGCCTTACGCACAAGTATCATACAGCATTTTATAGAACGAGACCAGAAAAACAGCGACGAATGTATGATTTTTAGGTTAGAGTGCTATAAAATAGTTTTATAATTCAGATATAAAATACATGGAAGTATAAGGGTCTTAACCGTTTTTTTATATCTATCGTGATATTAAAAGTCTGTAATAAAACTTCCAAAACAATCGTAAAAAATCATGTTCTTTTTTGTTTTTTTTACTGTGAATAACCACTTCTATCGCGATTTCAGTCACACCAATGGAGGGAAAGTAAGTTTTTGTTTTACTCTGGCATGTATTCTAAAGGTTTTTGGGGCACTGAATCCATTTTTGAAGTAGCTAGCTCTACCAGACGTCTAGAAGTGCTCGAAATGGTCGAATAATATTGTTTTTTACATTTTTCACTATGACGCACCACTTGGATCATATTGTAATTGTCATCATTCGAAAGAACGGAAAAAATTACATTGATGTCATGCTGTTTAAAGTTTGCCATTTGATACCGTCAATATTATTTTGAGGTTAGAAAATTTCAATGATTTTTGGTAGGCGCCCTATGACTCCGAATAACCTGAACAAATTCAAGATTGGTTTTAACCTAAAAGCCGACTGTCATGAATTTTTTCAGATTTTTTGGAGTAATACAGCGAGCAGGAAAAAATAAAGTGTAATCTAGTGGTTTTTTTAGGCTAGAGACCCCCAAAAAATACCTAGTGGGCTAAAAATTTGGTTCAGGAACTTTTTTTATATATACTTTAGAATGGTATATATAAAATATAAAAAGCGCTCTCTTTATCCCTGAAGTCTCGAGATTAGTTAGGAAGCTAATCTCAAATTTGAAGTTCTAAAATCTGGAATACAATGAAGACAATTTCTGTCTTACAGGATTTAAATTGTCTTTGTAAAAAACTACGTCTACTGAATTAAATAAAATTATTGCCCCACTGTAACAATTTGATGCACAAAGTATGCGTTCTTTCTGCATCTGAGATATTTCAGAGGACTCAGGTACGGGTTATTTATATTTGATTATAAATTAAATTCATTTTGTAAGATATGAGATAATTGTTTAAAATCAACTGTTTAGAATAACTCAGATAATGTTTACAAATTACGTTGTTTATCAATGAATTAGTACAGAATTAAAAGATTAAATTTCACTTGCTTATTAATAATTAAAAAGAATTAATAGGTATCTCATTAATTTAATATTAAAAAGTACTGATGTTCATTTATGAACTAGTTGCAAAAAATGAGATTTATTTACAAATGAGAATTTCAAACTGTTCCTGCGACTAAATACGGATTTGCATATGTTTATGATTTACTCTTCCTTCTCAAACTTACATTTTTATTTAGACGATATACCAAGCGGTATAACGAGCAAATTCGTATATAGGCCACGCCTCCCGACCGTGAGTGATTAGCAGAAGGCGCGCGCGCGGTCTTCCTTATAACCTCAAAATCGACGTGAGTGCAGGCAGAGGAAAATTCTTTTTCATGTGAATGATTTTATTATAATTGAATCAACTATTTAAGCTTTATTGGTAAGTGCAGTTATTAATTTAAAAAATAATTCAATGCTTCATTTAAATTTTTTATTTTGTTTTAATTATAACATGTTTTTTTTTAATGCATCCTCCAGAGGTGGATGTAGACACATCACTATATAAAACTATCTCATAAAGTATAAAAAGAAATTAACAAAAATATGATATAGTTATTACTATATAATTATAATTATTACTATATTAATTCTTATTTATAATCCAATATCTATATGATATTGTATTAATTCCAGTGACAGAAAGTGTTTTATTACGGTTACAGTTCAACTTTTTCAGATAAATTAAAACCAAATAGCTCAAACTCTTTATTCTTTTTCATTTTTTTAACAGGTTTATTATTATTTCATTACTTGTTGAGAGTGCAAAGATGAATGAAAGAAAGGAAATAATTCCAAGTATATAAAATTCATTGAATTCATTTAAATTATATTTTTTTTTTCTATATGTAGTAGTATAAAATTTATAAAAATAATGTTTCTTCAACCGTATGAGTGCTTTCTTTTTTAATTAATTGAATAATGTTGTAGTAAGCTTTATTCGCTCATTAAAATTTGGCTATTTACTTCATTTACTTTAAAAGTAATTATACTTTAGCATTAAAAGACACCGCATACAATATTTTGAGAATTGTCATACACTTAGTCGAAACCAATACTATATAGTGTTCATTCTCACTTTTTATTTCTAAAATCATTATTCTTGACTATGGAAAAATAATGTAATGGATTTTGTCTATTTACGATGAGATTTCTTATAATGAAATAAATATTAACTTTCTTTTTTACTTTTAAATAGTTTAAATTTTTTTTCAATTTTAAAAATAAATATTTTTTTGTATTTTTATTTTTTATTAAGTAAATATTATTTGAAGTACATAAATATGTTAGTATCTTAGTTAGGTGAACTCTATTTGTACATACAATTTCAGCTTCTTACATCATTTGGCTATGACTGTATATTTATTTTCAATATTGATAAAAATTTTAAATCTTTTAAAAGTGGAAAAAAATTAGTATTCATTTCATTGTAAGAGATCACATCTCAAACTGTTAAAATGTATTATATTCTTTTTTACATAGGCAAGAATAGTAATTTGAGCTATAGAAATTTAGAATAAACATCAGAAAATTTAGAATAAATATTATTACTCAGTGGCAATAAATCATGACCTATGCTACACCTTATATATTAAAAGCTACCGAGTATCAATATTTTGGAAATTATGATGTACCTCATCCAAACAAATACCTTTTGTAGTTTAGGTAGTTATTATTTATTCTCTATAGCAATTAATTTGAAATTGAAGTAGTGCATTAAAATTATTAAAAATTTTGGAATTACTGTATCATAATTTTATAAAATGGATTTTAAGAGAATGTGCTATAGTCGGAAAGATGTCTTACCGGTTCTTGCATTTAACGATATGTATAAACATAGAGATTAATGTTTGGAAAACACTCTCGATCACCGTCTCGATAACGATGTAAAAATAATGTGTAGTTTACGTTTCATGAAATTCCTTCCACAATTCACAGAGATTTTTGTCCTCGAAAATTTCAATCGTAATTCACAGCGATTTTTATCTCCGAAATTTTCGACGACAAAAATCTCTACGAATTGTGCATGGAATTTTATGAAACTTGAATCACGTAATATTTACATCTTTACCGAGATGGTAACAGATACTTTTTTTCCAAAATTTAATTTCTATCTTTGTTCATTTCGTTAAATACAGGAACCAATAAGGTATAAGGAATCTTTCCGACCATAGTAGCACATCCTCTCAAGAGATGTATGAATTATTAAATATTTTACATTTTCTCAAGGTACCTCTTCCCATGAATAAAATATTGAGAACATTTTGAAGATACCTGATGTCAAAGCTTTGTTCGACAATTTCGCATCTTAGTTTGGACTAACCGTGCACGAAAGCTCTCCTTCTGGATCTATTACATCTCCTCAAGATACACGTATCGAAGTACTACAAAGTTATTCCTAATGATGAAAAGCCTCTGAAAGTTATTCCTAATGATGAAAATTGTCATGTACCTGATCTTGTAACCTGTGGCAATCTAATAGTAGGACCAGGAAATTCAGATTCACAATCTGAAAACTGCATCTTATTAGATATAGAATCTGATTCTGTATCTAAAGAGGATACATCTACATAGGATACATCTACACAGAATACAGAAGGTAAATTTTTATATAATTTTGTTTGAATCCCTACTGAAAAAATTCATAGGATTAAATGCTGGATTAATCATGTGTTTAATCACGAGATTCAGTATACGATTAATTACGAAACTAATCACTGGATTAATTGCGGGATTAATCATAGGATTAATCCCATAATTAATTCAGTAACTAATCTCGTAATTAATGCCATGATTGATCCTGTGATTCATCATGAGATTAATTTCAAAGTTGCAATAATAAAATATATCTAATCGGCAGTGGAATTGTTGCCCTACCCTGCTGGAAATGACCTATTGAAATCGATTAAAAAAATCTCAATCGATCCCAATCCTTTTTCTTAATACTTCTTTTGACTATTCAAATTTATTTGTTATGTAAATTATTGAAATCGATTGAAAACGATAAAAGATTTTCTATATAATATTGATTGAAAAAAAAAACCATCGAATAATTTTCTATCAGTTTTAATAGAGTTTAATGAAATTTCAATTATAATTTTCAATTTTATAATAAATATAATTTTATATAATAGAGCCGCTTTTATATTAATTTTTGCACGCTTCACAATTTTTCGCAATTAAATTAACCACTTAAAAAAATCTTTTCTTACACTGGGATTCGAACCGGTGATCTTTAGGATACGCTGCATAAACGTTAACCACTACGCTACGGAACGCTATAGCAACCCAAAATTTTGATTTTGCTCATAAAGACAAATATAAGTCTGGACTCATAACCAGCTTACGCGGAATCTATACGAGTTCAGCGCGAAAAAGAGATTATTTCTTAAACATTATTTTAATACTTTTGAATACTTTTTAAACGCTAATACTTTATAATTATATAAGTAATATTATTTTGAGGACATCTAAGATTATTTATAGAATTCTTTTTTCTGAGAAGTGTGTTTATTGGGAAGACTTTGAATAATTTTCTATCAATTTTAATAGAGTTTGATGAGCTTCAAATATGATTTTCAATTTTATTTTAAATTTTACATACATTGAAAAACTATTAAAGTAAATTAAAAATTAGAAAATTTTTTGAATATATATAGAAAAATCGAGAACACGTACCCACAACGACAAACCAGCGCGCGCCGCGAGACTATACTATAGAGTTAGTATACTGCGGCCGCGCGGCCGGCTATAGTCTCGCGGCGCACACTAGTTTGCCGCTGCGGGTACGTGTTCACGGTTTAATTCCTCGAAAATATCCTACCTGGAAAATAGCTATTTCGATGTAAAAAAACCTGATCTTTCGATCTAGAGTATTAAAAAAAATATTAAAAATACATTTTTCGAGATATAACACGTTTTATGTTTTTTCAAGGTTAAAACGAGAAAATTATGAAAAAGAAATGTCACTATAGGAAAGCTGAGGAAAAAATACATCGAAAACATATGCGAACTTTTATCGATAGATGCATTTTCTTACCGCAGGAACGCGTTCAAAAGGTGAGGTTTTGGGCGTCCGCTTACCGTTCCGGGAGGTTTGGCGCGAAACGCCCCATACATATCTTTGATATTTTTTTATGATCTTTTGAAAAGTATTATCAATGCTTAACATGCGTTCGATCATCGATAAAGTTACACTTTTCTACTGTTCAGTTACTTTAATCGCTTATACCTTTTATAATAATTATATAATTATAAATTTATAATTTTTTGATAAAAATCGAAACGCTGATACTTAAACGTATACTAATAATATGCTTGTCTTTATTTTGGTGGCAGCCACTATATTGGCTTGTAACTTTTACAACTAATAAAAACTTACCTTTCAAAAGGTAAAATCTTGGCAAGTATGAATGTATTTTCCCACTCGCTTCAGTTTATTTCTATAAAATGCTTTTAGACAATTCATAGCTTGTTAATTTTTTGGACAATACATTTAATAATTTAGTGTAACAATTTTACCAATTGTCTTAATTATAACATTTTGTGTTTATAATTTTATTTTTTTTATAATAAAATTCATACCACTTTTATTTGGTATTATTTTATGACATCATATTTATTAAATTGATTCTCTTTCTAATAATCATAGAATATTATTACATGGTAGTCTTTTATTTAGTATAGCAACATTAAACTTCCTACTTTAGAGCAGTAGAAAAGTAGAAATATTAATATTTCTACTTTAGTAAAGTAGAAAATATAATTCCAGTATATGAAAAGTAGAAATATTAATATTTCTACTTTAGTAAAGTAGAAAATGCGATTTTCCCACTTTAGTGAAGTAGAAAATATGTGGTACCCGCGCCTGCTCTTCCGAGCGCAGACGGTCAGCCCCCGCAAGCAGCCGCGAGAGCGCGCCGCGAGCGCAAGCAGCGCCTCGTACCGAGGCAGGATGTCGAGGCTACTTCCGACCACGGCTCGATCTCCTTCGTCAGCCAGCCAGCATCGAGACCGCACGCACGGAACAACTGCAGAACAGCGCACAATTCTTCACGCTCTCGCCACAGCTCTGGCGGACTCTCACGTGCTAGCAAGCGCACTTCAGCACTCAGGCTGCTTCTTCTACAGCATCATTAACCTCAATAAACATTCGAATAACGTACTCACGGAGTTCTTTTATTTGTGCTCGACACAACTCTCGCCTTCCTCTTTCAGCAAACCTTTGGAGTGGAAAGGACGCGGGAGAGGAGCACCCGAACATTGGTGACCCCGACTACTCAGGCAATCGTGAGTACAAAATATAAGAAAACATTTAGTGCGCGAGTGCCGGAGAAACTTTTATGTGCGGCAGTGAAAGCGTCGAACCGAAAACCTACACGCGGGCTAAATGCACACAACGCGCCAACAAATTTCTTCGCGTTTTCAAAATGGCCGCCACGCAAAAGTTTCGCGCTTAAACTCATTGCCGGGCATGTCCAGCAGCTCACCGCTGACATCATCTACGCCTCAACGCAAATCAATCAAGAAAAAATTAAAAACTCCATCCGGGAACGCGAACGAAACCGCTAGTACGCAGTTACGAGCTTCCCGCGCTCACGCTCGAAACGGATCAGGATAAAACCACCGACATGTCATTAGGGCCCGTGAATCAAAACCAGCCTCTATTTGTGCCGCTTGGCCAGACATCCTCCGGTTTAGTCGATCCGCAAGACGTGCCTGCGAATACACATGCCGGAAACGACGGAAGCGCGGACTCAGGCGAGGTTGCGGCAACCACGTGCAGAGTGCTGCCGTTTTGGAGGCTACAGCCGCAGCTGTGGTTCTACCAAATAGAGTCAGTGTTCCAAATTCATCGAATCCGTGCAGATGAATCGAAATACCATCTCGCGATCAGCGGTCTGGACGCCGTCACACTCGCGAAAATCTCAGATCTGCTCAGATCACCGCCGCCGGAAAATAAGTACGCGACTTTAAAAGAAAGAATCCTCGAACGACTAACCGATAGTCAAGATAGGCAGCTGCAGCGGCTTCTGAACGAGCTCGAGTTGGGCGACAAAAAACCGTCGCAACTCTTACGCCAGATGCGAACTCTCGCCAACAACCGCGCCTCGAAGGACGTTCTGCGCATACGCTGGCTCGCGCTCTTACCCAGCCACGTGCAGAACGTACTGAAGATCTTCAAGGCGAACACACTAGACGAGCTAACGGCAGCGGCAGACCAACTGATGGAGACGCCTATCAGCACCTCCATATTCGCAGTTGACACCGGCAGCAGCGGTGATGGACCTGCCCACTCAAATTTACCAGGCGCCTACGCAGTGCAGCATGGGAGAGAGCTCGACGAGGTCAAGCTGCTCTTAACACAACTCATCTCCGTCTCAAGAGAAATTCTCAACAAGGTTACGGCCCCGCATAACAATGGAAATTACAGAGGTAACAATTTCAATCGCCAGTCTCGTTCTCGCTCAGCCTCGCCTCGGCGCACAGGTCACGGTGGGAGGTGCTGGTACCACCAGCAGCACGGTGCAGCAGCGCAGCGCTGTTTGCAGCCCTGCAATTTTAACAGCTCCCTTTCAAGCAGTCAGGGAAACGCGTAAGGCCGCTACTGCAGCAGGCAGCCGTCGGCGACCCAAGCCACCATCTTCCGTGCCTGCAAGAATCGCGCCTCCACGTGTTCGATAGAACCTCGGGAATAAAATTCCTCGTGGACTCAGGCTCGACAATCTCACTAATTCCTCGTAAATTCTCAGGTAAAAAAACTGCACCAGAGCCGCTCACATTGCAAGCTGCAAATGGAACATCCATCCGCACCTTTGGTCAGAAGGCGCTCACGCTGAACCTGGGGCTCAGGCGGGCCTTCTCCTGGTCGTTCGTGCTAGCAGACGTCAAGTGCGCTATTCTAAGAGCTGACTTCCTAACCTTCTTTGGGCTGCTAGTCGACCTCAAACGGCACCGTCTCGCCGACGCAACAACCCCATGCACCGCGGAGGGCATCTCTCATCCAGCTTCAGTACACACGGTCAACCTGGCGGCACCCAAGTTACCGGTCACAGACGGCATGGATACTCGCTTCAAGAACCTTCTACAAGAATTCTCCTCTCTTTTTCAGCCCATTACCTCACAGGGCACAGGGCCTACAGCAGCAGTTCAACACCACATTGTGACGACGGGACCTCCGGTGTTTGCCAGACCTCGACGCATCGTAGGTGACAAACTGGCAGCGGCTAAGCAGCACTTTGACCTGCTACTTCAACAGGGCACCATCAGACCCTCGAGCAGCCAATGGGCCAGCCCACTTCACTTGATTAAAAAGGCGAACGGATGGAGAATTTCAGGCGACTACCGCAAGTTAAATGCCTGCACAATGCCAGACCGGCACTCCATTCCACGTGTAGAGGACCTCCTAATGAGTCTCCACGGCAACACAATTTTCTCCAAGCTCGATCTCACACGAGCATATTTCCAGATACCAGTGGCACCGGACGACATTGGAAAAACGGCAGTAACCACCCCGTTTGGGCTTTTTGAGTTTGTGGGGATGCCTCTTGGATTAAGGAACGCCACGCAAACCTTCCAGAGGCACATGAATAACCTCTTCAGGACGCTACCTTTTGTGCGAACCTACCTTGATGACGTCCTCGTGGCATCAGCTAACCCTGAAGAGCCCTACAACACCTCAGAGCTGTATTTACTGTGTTGTCTAAGGCTAACCTGTCAATCAACGCCTCGAAATGCGCCATCGCACAGGAAGAAATCACCTTCTTAGGCTACCACGCAGCAGGATTCAGCACTCCTCCAGAACGCGTCGAAGCCATCCTAACCTACACAAGGCCAGAAACCATAATGGAATTACGTCGATTCAACGGTATTTTAAATTATTACAGGCCTCTTATGCCTAAAGCAGCAAACTTCCAGGCTCCGCTACACGACCTACTCAAAGGCTCGCAGAAGAAGAAGGATAGGCGTAAAATCAACTGGACACCACAACTCAACGAGTCCTTTGAAGCCTGCAAGCACAGCCTAGCGGATTCTGCACGCATGGCCTTCTTCGCGCCAGATGCACCGCTAAGGCTCTCCACAGATGCCTCATCTACTTGCGTCGGAGCTGCTTTGGACCAACACGTAGACAACATCTGGCAACCTCTAGGATTCTTCTCGAAGAAGCTGTCGGACACGGAAAAAAACTACAGCCCGTACGACAGGGAGCTCCTAGAAATCTTCCTAGCGCTCAAGCATTTCGAGCACCTACTTGAAGGCAGACAATTCACGATCAGAACCGACCACAAGCCGCTCGTCAAGGCCCTAGAGCAACTACCCGAGAAAGCCTCCCCGCGACAATTGAACCAGCTCGACTACATTAGCCAATTCTATCTCACCTTGGAACACATCGGGGGAGAAGAGAACGTGGTAGCAGAAGCCCGCTCACGAGTGCAGGCCATTGATATGCCTTCCATTCTCAACGCAGCAGCGATTCACGAAGCACAGCAAAACGAGGACATAACGGAGGACCACGACCTTGCCACTTCCTCACTGGGCCTGCAACCGCTCGTCATGGATGGTCACCGTATTTTGTGCGACATCTCCACAGGGCTCCTGCGGCCTTATCTGCCAAAATCGCTACTCTACAAGGCCTTTCAGGTGGTCCATTCACCGGCGCACCCAAGCGGTCGAGTTACCTCCCGCATGTTATAAGAGAAGTTTGTGTGGCTGGGCATAAGAAGAGACTCGCTCAAATGAGCACGTGAATGTATTTCGTGCCAAAGAGCCAAAATCCACCGCCACGCTAAAGTGCCGTCTACCAATATCGACGTGCCTGACCAGCGCTTCAATCACATACACCTGGACCTCATCGTGCTGCCTGCAGTCAACGACTTCCGCTACTGCCTCACCATCATCGACAGGTTCTCACGCTGGCCACAAGCGGTACCACTCAAAAACGTCACGGCAGAAACGGTAAGCACAGCACTCTACGAAAACTGGATTGCTCTCTTCGGCACACCACTCACGATATCCACGGACCAGGGAGCTCAGTTCGAGTCAGCCCTTTTTACGGCTCTTGCACGCACGATAGGAGCCAGCAAGGTGCACACGACGCCATACCATCCGCAGAGTAACGGGATGCTAGAGCGATGGCACCGCACGCTCAAAGCTGCTCTCATGTGCAACCCGCACATTCCCTGGCCGCAGCTCCTGCCCACGGTACTACTTGGGCTCCGAATGGCTTACAAGGAGGATATAGGCGCTTCACCAGCAGAGCTTCTTCTAGGCACAACTCTAAGAATCCCAGGGGAATTTTTCGTCACCCAGGACCTCCCAGCAGACCCGCAGACGTTTGTGGAAAGGCTTAGAGGACACTTCAGGGAGCTCAAACCTCAGCCAACAGCTCACCACGTCCACACCAAACAATTCATTCACAAGGACTTAAGCACGTGCACCCACGTGTTTAAGAGGGTTGACGCAATAAAGCCGCCTCTAACGCCACCCTACACAGGCCCACACCGAGTCATAAGACGCATCGACACCAAGCGTTACGTCATCGAGGTCAACGGGGAGCCAAAAACCGTCTCCATAGACACCCTCAAGCCTGCCTTCATCGAGAGCGACGACCTCTTAGAATCTCCAAGCGCCAGCTCAAATCGACCACCACGACCGTCTGTTTCTTTTCAGATTCCAGCACCTAAAATTCCTAAAATTGTTAGTCTGGTCTTAAAATCAAAAAAATTATTGAACAAAATTTAGTCTGTAAGTATAACCCTACATATACAAAATTTTAGTACAGCCTCACCTAATCGAACAATCACTCAAATTTTTTATCAGTAAAAATCAATACAAAGGTTATTGAAAACAATGCCATGATATTGTGCAGCAAAAAGCAAAATTTTCAAAATACTATAATTAAGCTCTTTTATCTTCCTTAGTTGAAGAGAAAAGGATTTGTGAAATTTTGAAAATTACAATAGATACGAGTGAGAAGTTTTCAAAGATTTTAAAGCATCCCAAAACTAAAAATTAAAAAAGGAGCTATTTATTCATATATATTTCTAAGAGTTGGTTGTAAAAAAATTTAATAAAGATTTTTATTATAAATATAAACCATATTTTATTTTTAGAAGGTATTTTTATAGGTTAGGTTATTATTAATTATTTTATCACAGACATATATATTAGATAAATAATAAATATCTAAGTTTTTTTCCGTTTATTAGGACCAAATATACTTTACAAAAGTAGAAATATCATTATTTCTACTTTTCAAATATCGGCATTATATTTTATACTTCACTAAAGTGGGGAATTCGCATTTTCTACTTTACTTAAGTAGAAATCTTATTTCTAATTTTCATATACTGGCATTATATTTTCTACTTCACTAAAGTAGGAATATCGCATTTTCTACTTTACTAAAGTAGAAATATTAATATTTCTACTTTTCTACTGCTCTAAAGTAGGAATCTCTCAATTCCTACTTTTCTGTGTCAATTTTTCTACTTTGGGGTTTAGAGTGTGAGTTTTCAATTAAATAAAATCGCATCTTTATTTATTCATATAAATTTTCCAATTTCTAATGGCCAATTTGAACTAAAGAAACTTGTGAAATCAATACAGAAATTGTCAAGTACTCTTTTTCTTCATTGTTTACATATTCAAATAAATTTTCCAATTTACAATGGCCAATTTAACCTAATGAAATTTGTGAGATCTATTCAGAAATTGTCAAGTATTCTTTTTCTTAATTTTACAAGTTATTATTAATTGTTAATAAGTACCAAAATAATAAAATGAACTTCAACTTTGCAATGGTGCCTTATTAAGAATAGAGATGCTAATTGTTAACACCTTTGGTAGCTTTGATAGCTTATCTGGAATCTCTATTCCTAAAAAATGGATTGATTCATTATTAACTTTAAAATATCCTTTGATGTTCCATGGTATATAAAAACACTTAATTGACCCCTTCGAGATTTAGTTTGAACTTCTCTCTCCCATTGTTGTGTTAAGGAAGCAGGGCAAACTGTCATATGAAACACTTAATTGATCCCTTCGACATTTAGTTTGCATTTCTATCTCCCAATGTTGTAGCAGCTTGGCAAACTCCCAGAGTTCTAATATTATGTGCTGCTATATACTTGATGGCCCGACTACAGGCAATTTCAGGTGCTGTATATTATTATTATTATTATTATCATCATTATTTTCTTTAATATTTAGATGTCATAATTAATTTAAAGAAATTTAAACCGTCCATGTACCTCATAAAAGTGTAGGAGAATATATTTAAATATTGTATTCCTCTTCCTTAACATTTTTAAAAATGTTTCGACTTACTTATATAAATTTTGTGATAATAAGTGCGGGATAATTTTTCTTCATGGGAATCAGATAAATTATCATAATGAACCAAAGAAAGTATATGCTGCACAAATATCCCTGTCGAAATGGTCCGATAGAACCACATAAAAAGGGTGCAAAAACCTCATAACCTATGAGGTTTTTGCACCCGAATTCGCACATTCTTATCAGTTTTTATCGGACCTTTTCAACACGGATATTTAGATAGTTTTGTGGTTTCACTGTATTGGTATGTAAAGTTATAAAATTTTTAAAAGTAACTGAGTACATAAATTTTTAAGTTTCATTACATTTTTTTAATTACAAGATAGTGTCAATATTAATGGTATTTGTCAAGAAAGCATTACTGTCCAGTCATCTTAATGCATCTTAATGCTCTATTATTTATTACTTGGTTTCAATGCATAATGTATGTTGTGATTCGTACATGTTTAAAAGGTGTTTCAAAATTATTGCCAGAATATTTTAATTTTACAAAAGGAAGTTCATTCTCATATGAAAACATTTGAAAAATTTTATTTTACTAGGTACGAAAAGTAAAGAGAATGATCATCCGACCCAGATAACAATTTGATGGCACGGTATGTACAACGTGCGTACATGCGTGCTGCATGCGCGACGCCATCTGGATGTCCTGCTACAACGTTAGATGTTGAGCCACGTGAAAGCATGCGTGCTTTCGGCACGCATGGCAGCATAGTGCAATCAGGGTGTACAGCATTATGC
>UELU01128242.1:0-10748 GCA_900490025.1 Megastigmus dorsalis
ACCCTGTACTGCACACTCCTCTCTGCTGCACGTTGCAGTGGGAAAATCCTCTGATTTATCCCACTGTTCTATACCTATCAGCTACCGTTGACAAATGCGAGACTCTCTTGTTGAGTCTCGCTTTCCGATGCTCGGACCAAAGATACTCGTGAGCTCCGTGCAAGGCTCACGAGTCCAGTTTGCTCAGAAAATGCACAGCAGATCCGCTATCTACTGTGCCCGCGGAGGCGGCGGTAATCGCGGGATTTTAGGGAAAATAAAGGTACCTCGTAAATGATAAATGCGCGAATCTAAATAACGAAATATATTCTACAATCAAAAAATGAAATACACTCGTGGATTCGCGAACCGAGAAGGCAACTAACTATTTTGGCGCGCACACGCACACACACACTAAAGTACACAGTACTTACTCGTGCTGCGCTGCACCGATCTCTCTCTCTCTTTCTCTCTCTCTAATCCGCTGCTTGCGATTATTGCACTGGCTGAAGCCGCTATTATGGTGTAGTGGAATGTCACGTGACCTGCTGTGTTGACTTGTTTCATCGCGACATTGTTTTGTTTTACTTGAGCACATTATTCGTGTATTGCCGGCATATACCGCGCATTCTGAGAACATTCTTTCGTCTTATTCGCATTATTGATTTATTTTGACATATTACGAACTGCATATTACGCACTTTTTAGACAATCAACCACTACGTTACTATTGGTTATGATAAGTTTTATTACTAGATGGCGCTTCTCAATCTCGCAAGTGTCAAGAAAAGAGGCCGGTTACTATATAAGAACGATTTGGATAATCTCTATCATAACAGCGGTTGCGATTATAATTAAGTTAGCGTTTAATATAGTATTAGGGTATGTTAGGGTATAAAGTAGGCGAACGAAATATATTATGTACAGAAGTAATATGCGATAAAATAAATGTTTGTAATTATATTAAAAACTCCACAACTCCTCAGAAATATATCTCATCATGTAAATGTTTAAAAGTAGTTCAAAAAAGAAGTCAGATCAAACTTCTAAAATAACTCTCTTTAAATAAATATTTATTTTATTGGCTCCCTTGAAAAAAAAAGAAAATATTAATACAGAAACAGCTAAAAATTACTATAGTAGATGGTAAATTTTCATAACATACGTATTATTATTTACTTTACTTTGATTTTACTATGTTTACTAGCAATTTTTACTAGAAATCAAGTCTGTCTTCATTTTCGTATACCAACATAGTAATTTTTCTTGAATTTTATTGTACTTTTTCATGAAACATTTTTCTCCGTGCAATAATAGCAGTGTTAAGATTAGTTCTCTGATTATTATACGTGTACAATATGTTAACTTTACTATCAAATTCTTTAAAATTTCTGGTATTTATATCATATTCAATATATTCTTTATCAATTTCTAAGAAACTATTATTTATTCCGACAATTTTAATTTTTGGTTTATTCAGTTGTTCAGTCTTAACGATACAATTTTCCAAATTGCATTTTAGTAATTTTTCTGCAACCGCAGTACTTTATGTATTCATACAGTTAATATAATTATTATTTCACATAGGTATTTTGTTTTTATATTCTTCTCTTTTGTTAAACATTTTCATAGTGATTCTTTCACTTCAGATTGATTACACAGCCCCACAAAAAAATTGAAAGTCTCAAAAACTTGACCATCGCAGTTATATCTTTTTGGGGTCGCTGATTCCGAATCCGTGGTCCGTTTGACCCCAGTACCTCAGGGTCAAGGTCATGTCAAGTTCCAATTTACAAAATTAGTGGCAACCAAGGTTTAACAGTACATACATATGTTCTTGGGGTCGCAGATTCCGAATCCGGGATCAGTTTAACCCCATCGGATCTTGGTCAAGGATATTTCAAGATTAAATGTACAAAATTAGCGATAACCAAGGTTTAACAGTACATACATATGTTTTTGGGGTCTCTGAATCCAAATCCGTGGTCCGTTTGACCTCATCACTTCAGCGTCAAGGTCATGTCAAGGTCAAATGTACAAAATTAGCGGCAACCAAGGTTTAATAGTACATACAAATTTTTTTGGGGTCGCTGAATCCGAATCTGTGGTACGTTCAACCCCATGGTACAGTGGCCGGAAACGTTAAAAAAATGCATTAAATTCTAAACCCTAAGCTCTTAAACCCTTAAACCCTAAACCCTAAGCCCTAAACGCTTAAACCCTTAAATCCTAAACCCCTAAACTCTAAACCCTTAGTTAGGTACATTCAAATTTGTTAGAAGTATATGCAATTCAATAAAATACCCATAAAAATTTCAAGCCCATTACTCTTTTTTATGGTAACGAACTATTTTATTGTCAAATGATTTACGAAGTGGATTACGCTTCCGCTTTTTCGATGTTGACGGTAGATCTAGTTTCAACGACCAACAGTAATCTGCTAACATATTTATGTCCCATCTTCCTTGGAACCTACGCTCCATTTCCTTCATATCTTGGTGAAATCTCTCTCCCTGCTCTTCGCTGTAATCACCTAGGTTTTCTGGAAACTCATCTATATGGGAATATAAAAAGTGTAATTTTTGATCCATTAAGCAGCCTTGATTTTCGTAACTATTTACTAAATTTAGTACTATTTGTTGGTAATTTTGGCTCTTATGATTTCCAAGAAAATTTTTAATTGCCTCCTTGAAGCATAACCATGCTTCTTTCTCTGTATGATTCATTTTCGTTACAAAAATTTCATCATTTATCATCTTACGAATCTGAGGGCCATTGAATATTCCTTCATTTACTTTAGCATCACTTAATTTGGGAAACTAACTTCGCAGATACTTATAGCAGTTACCATCTTTGTCTAAAGATTTTCCCATCATAAATGGCAAATATGTGGGGATCTTAAAATCGTCAGGATTCACAAAATATCCTTGCTATTTATGTGAATGGGATAGTAGGGATAGAAACAATCATTACATAAAGAGTCTCTGGCCCCTAAGAAAAAAATTCGAACCGGGTTCTAAGAATACAAAAGAAAAGCCACTTGTTGATCCATCAAAAATTCTAATACCACCTCTGCACATTAAATTGGGACTTATGAAACAATGGGTAAAATCTTTAGACAAAGATGGTAACTGCTTTAAGTATCTGCGAAGTCAGTCAAGGCTGCTTAATGAATCAAAAATTACACTTTTTATATTCCCATATAGATGAGTTTCCAGAAAACCTAGGTGATTACAGCGAAGAGCAGGGAGAGAGATTTCACCAAGATATGAAGGAAATGGAGCGTAGGTACCAAGGAAGATGGGACATAAATATGTTAGCAGATTACTGTTGGTCGTTGAAACTAGATCTATCATCAACATCGAAAAAACGGAAGCGTAATCCACTTCGTAAATCATTTGACAATAAAATAGTTCGTTACCATAAAAAAGAGTAATTGGCTTGAAATTTTTATGGGTATTTTATTGAATTGTATATACTTCTAACAAATTTAAATGTACCTAACTAAGGGTTTAGAGTTTAGGGGTTTAGGATTTAAGGGTTTAAGCGTTTAGGGCTTAGGGTTTAGGGTTTAAGGGTTTAAGAGCTTAGGGTTTAGAATTTAATGCATTTTTTTAACGTTTCCGGCCACTGTGCCATGGGGTCGAACGTACCACGTATTCGGATTCAGCGACCCCAAAAAAATTTGTATGTACTATTAAACCTTGGTTGCCGCTAATTTTGTACATTTGACCTTGACATGACCTTGACCCGGGGTGATGGGGTCAAACGGACCACGGATTTGGATTCAGCGACCCCAAAAATATGTATGTGCTGTTAAACCTTGGTTACCGCTAATTTTGTACATTTGACCTTGAAATGACCTTGACCAAGATCCGATGGGGTTAAACTGATCCCGAATTTGGAATTAGCGACCCCAAAAACATATAACTACCATGGTCAAGTTTTTGGGACTTTCAATTTTTATTTTTGTGGGGCTGTGTTATCATTTCTGTTTATTTTCGCAATTATTTTTGGCACTCGTTTTAGTTGTGGTTTTTTATCTCGTGTTGCTTCAGCATAGGATCTTGTAATTACTTTACCTTGCGTTTCTTTTTATTTTTGATGATTTAGTAATTCCTTTAACAGACTATTTTTATCTTGTAGTTCTTTATTTAATAGTTTTATCAGAAGATTTTCAGATTTTATAAATTCCCATTCAGTTTCCTTGCCACATACTGTTGCATTATGTAGTTGTTCTGTTTTGTTAGTTAATTCTTTTAGGATCTCCTTTCGGATCTCTTCTGACTGTTGTTTTATCGTCGTGATTATTTTTATCGCTGTCTTACTTAGAATTTTCTCTTCATTTGAGAGGAAATTCTATGTCTTTAAGCACGTGTTCCGGACAGATCACTAAGTTTTCACTAATGTAATTTGTATTTTCTTACTTTTCAAAATAATTTTAATGATAGACGTTATTACAAATTATACAAATTACTGCTGTTGCCACCTTTTTGGGGCAACATTTATGATATTTTTTAGACAGCTTGTCGGGAGGCTGTCCTCCCCCCCCCCCGACGCTATCTTGGTATCATTTGTATATGTATATACAAAGCCATATTCTTACACACATGCATTAAAACAAAAAATATAAGGCCCAATAAATTTAGAAGCCAAAACTTACAAGGCCCAACAGTTATAAGTCCTAACTTTATGAGAGTAGAGCTACATCCAAACTTAAGCGTACTTAATAGGGGATAATATGAAAATATATATATGCTATACGACGATGAACGAAGACAGGCAGCATTTTAATATAATAGAACATTTTTTTATTATCTAGTTGAATCTGAAATTTAACGATTGGAGAACCTTTTTTTGACGTTAAAATATATGTTTGGCTCGAGTGAGTCAAGTTATTAGATATAAAAACTTAAGGTGTAATTAATTATGTACTTATAAGAAGATCCAGGATAGCCGAGAAACTTTTTATCCCTTTAAAATTCTCAACTCGAGAGTGACCGTTAGAGTAATGAGTAAGTATCTTTTTTCGCGATAAAATATGCAACTCGAGAGCATAGGGTTATTGGGTGTAAAACTTTAGGGTTTTCTTTAATTGATATTTTATTTAAGATTGAAAATTTCATCATGTATGTGCTTATGTACGAATCGCATCATTCTTGTTTTTAGTGCCTTTCTTTTTTATTTGTAATATACTGTTTCTAATCAATTAATCGCTTAAACAATTTGTCGATTCGAAGGCTTTAATTAATGAGTAAAGTTGTCTGAGGGAGACAGTCACTACATATTTCTTTAAAATTTAAATTGCATGCACTCACCCTGTTGTTAAAGCCACGACCTACGCGTTCGTCATTGACCCAAATTTGCCATTCCCCGGTACGTCCATTCCAACTCTGACAAGAGTGGTACCACCTGTTCAATCGCAATGGGTAGTTGAGCCGATAGAGATTGTGTCCGTCCACGTTTAGCATATAGTAGGAGCTGCGTTGTGTGTTGGCGATCCACGATAAGATACTTCGCGGCTGATCGCCTACTACATAGATCGAACAGACGTGCCCAACCAAGCAATTTTAATTTAATATTGTTTTTCTATCCTAATTCTGGTGAGATTTCAAATACTGTTAATAATATTAAACTCCGTAAGTCTCTTTTATTGTTAATGTTAATTATAACACTGAAAAATTTATATTTTAGGGACTAGGTATTTTAAAAGGCACGGAAACAAATATAGGAACAGGAACAGGGCTCAGATGGCCACAAGAATAAGAAATAAGAATTAAGTAAATAGAATTACTTAAAGCATCGATGTATATGCGAAACAAAAAGTTATTCCTCTTGTTTTCACGAATAAAGTATAAGAAACCAATTCATTATTCGTTATTCTTTTGGCTGTTCCGAGCCCATATGAGAATAACGTATAGGTAACTATATCAAAATATAGGCGGAAAAGGCGCAAATATAAGCAAGAAAAGTTTTATTCCTTATATTTATTCCTTTTCTTCATATATGTATGTATGATTAAACAAAGAACACAATGACATTAATTTTAGTACTCTTGATTGACTCAGTTTCATTACATTTTGTATTAAGTTAGTTGTTAAAAAATTTAATTTAGCGAGTTTTAGTTTTTCGTAATAACTTTCATATTTCTAAATATAAAAAGATTTGAGTAAGAGAAAAGCTGTACAAATTCAATCAAGCTGAAAAGGAGCAAATTGTTACTATCGCTCAAAAGTTAGAGTATAAGTATTGCTTTTTAAAAAACAGTGAATGTCAAACCGTGAACGTATATAAATTTTCTGGTATAAGTAAAAGATAGGTCGGTAATACTAATTTAGGTTTATTCAAAGAGTATATCTAGATAAGCAATTCAAAATTGCCTAAAAGCGTTTTTGGTCGAGCACAGGCGCATTATTTCAAGCCAATCGGATAACGAATTTTCACAAATTTTTAACCCTTCAACCTAATATGTACCGTCACACGGATATAAATGATCTAGTGAATAGTCTAATACTTATGAAAAACATTACCATACTGTACAAGTAATGCGATCCTACGATACACTACCGAAATGAGCATTCTTAATTTCCAAAAATTGCTAGTGCCAACATAAAAATTACGAACGATATTTTGGAAATTTTCCCATATAGTATTGTAATTTTTTTCGAGTCTCGATTTTTAATGAAATTTAAAGAATTGTAATTTTTCATAGAAATATTATAATTTTTCCTATGTGTGTAGCGATTTGCTTGGCTTTGCGCTACTGATAATATCATGATTGCGACATTTATAGCAACAAAACATTCCGAAATTATTATTAGTTTCCATTAACGAATAATTATTAATGTTTTTATAAATAATTGTTGGACATAAGATATCGTTTAAAACAACATAAACAATTCTTAATATGAGCTGTAATTCAAATAGACTATAAGTGTTTTGGTCATCATGTTGGGCAAGGGTCAATCGGTTTATTCGATTCTGTCTCTCAGACCGAAGATCTTGGCATCGAATCCCGGGAGGTAAAAATTTATTTTTCATATTCATATTCAAGTTCAACAATGCATAGTACATCTATAAAAAATCTTATAATCCTTAATATATCTGAAACTATCCATTTTTGGACTTTATCGCCATTGACGCTTTTAATCAGGAAGTCATGAACTATACTCTATTTTCAAGTGTCAATGGCCATAAAGTCCAAAAATCGATAGTTTTCGATACATTAAGGATTAAGAGATTTTATATAGATATAATGTAAAATCAAATTTTTCACCCTCTGTATCTTGAAAACTGTCCATTGTTGGACCATGGAGACTTTTGATCAGGATATCCTAAACTACATTATACTACATTTTGAGCGAATTTAACCGGGATCCATTTACCATAAGGTTGGTTGGGGTCCTTTGACAATTTCTAAGTTGACTGAAAATTCAAGAGAATTTAATTCTTCTTTTTCACAAAGATCTTATTAAATGACAAACCCCAAACATTTTTTGTAAGTATACTTTGGGAAAAAAATATATTTTCAAATTTTTTCAAATTTTCCGGTATGGTATATCATTGACAAGTTTTGTAAAAAACAGTTTTCTTGGTATATTTTGAGGCTATTTATTAACTGCATTTTTAATATTTTTTATTTTTTACTGGAATTCATCCACACGTATGTATATTTTATGTATAAGTATCTCTTCTCTCTATATTATAAAAAGAATTCGCCACGGCGCCGCTGTCGTGAACAAGAACGGCAATATTATCGTGGTCACTAATGATAATTAATAATCCTACTAGCGACAATTTAGCCATAGTTATATATATCCGTTAACATACTCTCTTTGTCTTCTTCTTTTCAATGATAGAGAATAGAGAGAATGATTACCGAAAGAGGAGGCTTTAAAGTGATAGAGAACACACGCACACGCGAAGTTAATCAAACACGCGTAAAATCAACTATAAATAATGATAAGCAAAACGGCTGATTAAGTTTCCATTTACAATAATCATAGAAATTCATGATAACACCTATCTATTGATTACATTTCTTCTTATGATCTCTCTCTATATGTATAAATAAAATATAAATAAGTATATAAATATAAATTTGATGGAAAATTTAAGTATTATGTATACGAAATGTATTGAATAGCTATTACCATTTTATTAAGTTATTATAAGTTCGTCTTTGCGTATTCAGAGAAATTATAAGAATAAATAAATAGGTGTTATCATGAATTTCTATGATTATTGTAAACAGAAACTTAATCAGCCGTTTGGCTTATCATTATTTATAGCTGATTTTACGTGTGTTTGATTAACTTCGCGTGTGCGTCTGTTCTCTATCACTTTAAAGCCTTTTCTTTCGGTTATCATCCTCTCTATTCTCTATTATTGAAAAGAAGAAGACAAAGAGAGTATGTTAACGGATAATCATATACATGAATTTAACAACATATAAAAAGTAACTGTAATTTATATATGCAATCAACTTTGCTGGTTCAAAAACCGTCTAATATTCGTTCAGTGTCGATGGATAAAGAATATATTCAAATACTATTTTCGGGTGATGTAAATGATGGACATTGGATTTGTTTATGGTACAATGATAATGTAATTCATTTATAAGATAGCTTAAAAAGCAATATTTTAAGTGATGATCTTAAAATATTTATTAATCGATTATTTCCTGTTCAAAACAATTTACGAATTGTTTTTAAAAAAGTGCAACAACACAATAATTCTTTTGATTGCGGAATTTTTGTAATTTCTTTTGCAGTTTCTATTTTTTACATTTGTACAATATGTATGAAAATTCTATTTTAACAATGTTCCTTTTATTGAATAATCGCGCAGAAAATGTTTAAAATACAAATGTAACTTCTATTCCAAGTAGTAGAAATTTGTATCATTCATCTCATTTTGAAGAAAGTTATTTAAATTTTTCTAACACAAAAATTGATTTACTTGAAATAAATAGAATCGAACGTAGTCAATATGAACTACAGCGTATTTTAAAGTATTATAAACAAAGAAATATTATTAATAACCTTGCTGTGTGCAGTCAAATGAATCGAAAAGTTGAAAAGTGAATGAATATTAGTTATGTTGAAGAGCATATTGATAATGTATGCATTGATAATAGTTTACAAAAGATAACTGAACTAGTACAAGATATTGCTATTCAAAATTCTGTAATGTTGAAAACGGATTCTAAGAAATTATTAAACGATTGTTTTGAAAAAAAAACTTAAACAAAAATAATTACAAAATAGAAAATGTTCTAATCGAATTAATAAGAGAACGAAAAAAGAAAGCAATAAAAGGAGGCGTGAAAGTATGCACTTAAAAAAAAATCAATATGTAAAATTGATAATGTAAATACTGAATCAATGGAAATGTTAAATAGTGCGATAATGCAAGAAAAAATTATTACAAATAATGAAATGTTAAATAATTCGTAAGTTCTAGTAAAAAATGTAACGATGCATTTATTGAGAAAAACAAAACTATAGCGAAAAAAGTATTAAAGAGAAAGAAGAAATCAATAAAAAGAAAAGAGAAAAATATGCATTAAAAAGAAAACGTTCAAAAAATGTAGAAAACTTAAATAAAGAATTAATGGATTCATCAAGTAGTACTAACAGTTACATTGATAATAGTTTAAATAAAATTATTGTTTGAAATAAAAATTAAAAACTAATAATAACGCAAAAAAAAAATATTTAAAAAAATGAAACCTTAAATAAATCGATAGACTTTAAAAAGCAACGTACCAATACATTAAAAAAAAGAAAGCGTTATAGCGAATTATATATTGAGGAGAAAAAACAAATTAATAAAAAGAGAAAACAAAAGTATGCGAATGAAAAGAACAATATTACAAAAAGTGTAGTCATTTAGTGAAATAAATTATTCTAATGAATGTATAAAAGACAATTTAAAAAATCATAAAAGTAAAAAGGGAAAAAATGAAAAATATTTAAAATTTATTAATTCATTTATTAATTGCTAATATGTATTTTATTGCATATGTATTAGCAATGTCATTGAAAAAAATCATTTAGGTGATATGAACGTTTTATGTAAATTTTGTGATGCAATACATTTTACTTTAGAATTAACAAGTGATAAATTATTTTTCAGTTTTTGTCATAAAGGTACACGGAGAGAAATTGTCTTAGAAAAATTATCAGACTTGGTAAGTAATGGTGGGACAGACTCTGAAAATGGGCCTTTTCGTTATTTCTTTAACAATTTTTATTATTCGTGTAGCCTATAATCATAATCGAGATACTAAAATCTAATAAGTAATGGTCGTAAATTTTATTAAACAGTACAGTAAAATTCTACATTTATACTAATTACAAACACATTAGAATAATATGTATTCGTAGACTTAGCAAATTTTATTACATATATATCAATTTGTACTGAAATCGGTAAGAAACGTTGCTAAAAAGTATGGTAGTTTTTCTTACCGGTGTATTAGCTAAGCATTTTACTAGACTGTGTGCTAAAATTTCCTACCACTTTAAGGAATACGTAGATCAACGCCGTCGCGACAACCCGCCCGAACATAACCTTCAAATGCAGACATAATTTATCGTTATCTTCGCAAGATTTATTAATTGCATTCTTTTTCAACTATAAATATTGTAGTAAATGTTTGTAATATCGTTTGATATCAATTGATATCAGTAATATGCTGTAAAAACTCACAACAATACCAAGTTTTGATACTGCATATAATATATAAAGTGTACCATATAAGA
>UELU01128244.1:0-12442 GCA_900490025.1 Megastigmus dorsalis
ATATATAATATATATTATATAATATTATAATACAAAATGCGATTCTATTAAGTATAGGTTAAATATATAAGTGTACTAGTGGTCGAACTATTCAAAAAAAGAGAAAATATTTATTATAACATTTTATATTAAAAGAATTCTTTATATTTACTCCGTTAGTTTTGGCTGTAACGTTCTCCTCACACTGATTTGGATAAGAGAATACTTTATTAACTCTTAAATAAATAAATATAACGGACATTCGTTATAGCTATAAGCTAACTTTTAGAATACTTTTGAAATTCTTCTTTAAAAAAAAGAATTCAAAAAGAATTCTTTATGAATTAAAAAAAAATTATTTTTGCTTATTGGGAAGTTAAATACTGCCCCAATGTAAATTAAGTAATTTGATCCTGGATAAAATATATACAATTGCGTCACTTAATAAATTTTATTTCCTAAACAAATTAATTAAATTTGCTTATGTTTTATATTTATTTTCAAAATAAAAATTTGTACGGGGTTGAAAATTATAGTCAGTGACTGCTTTCTAATTTTTCACGTGAAAACCTTTTTTGACACAAATTAATTCAAAATAATATTTCTGTTTGGTCTCAATATTGTATACTTTCTTATTCAATGATGAATAAAATGTAGTCTTTATAATTATAAGCTATAGACTATGAATATATTATGAAAATTTGTTAACTTAAATTAAATTCGAACTTATTAACAGTAATGTAGTCAATTCAGCATAATACTAATATCTATAATTTGAAATATCATACTGCGTATGGTTATTTCTCTAAGTATAATAAGAACGACGAATAATGATTTAACGTTACATCAAAATTTGCAATGCAATAGTATTTTTCCAGGATCAAATTACTTAATTTGCATTGGGGCAGTATTTAACCTATAAACCGATAAAATTACCAGTCATGTTAAATTATAATAGATATATTAGTAAAAATACATAATGTACGCCAAATTAAAACAAAATGATACCAAATTCAAGCGTATTAACAATAATGTAGTCAATTAAGCATACTAGCATCCATAATTTCAAATATTTACTAGTAAGCTGTTCTTATTGTGTAATATTACTTCTCCAAATGTACAAGAACCACGAATTCTACGAAGCTAGCACGAAGGTCTTCTAGTAGTAATCAAAAGATCGAGTGTTCAAATCTTTATGTAGGAAAATCAAAATTATGCAAGCAAATGTTTTTTTTAATATTTTTCTAGTATATTCAGGTTACACTAACTATAACTAAGCTATTAGTTATATTTTTTGAGGAAGTTTTCGTTGAAATAAAAATCTAATGATGACGAATTCGAATAGAAAAATCAAATGATCAGATGAGAAACCAGATGTGAAATCAGCTGCGAATTGGGGCCAAATTCGCAGTTGATTTCACATCTGCTTTCTCATCTGATTGTTTGAAGCAGGGTAGTATCTAAAATTTTCTGAATTTTCTTTATAAACTGGATCTACGTACAGGTAAAATTTACCTCGGTAGGATTTACCATTGTACACTGATTTTCTAGTTAAAAAATAAGACAAAAAAATAACAATTAAGGTAATCCAAAACGTGGACATTTGCAAATAATTACTAAAAATTAAATATTTGGTGTTACCATTTGAATGATAACTCCCAAACTGGGGAATTGAGGTTTTGTATTCGATTTTTTTTTGTATTTTAATTAAATTTTAAAAAAGTTAAAAATTCGAATAAAAAAGCTTAATTCCCAGTTTGGGTCTTATCGTTTACATAGTATATCCAGATCCTGAATATCCACCTGGAATTCCAGCTTGGAAATCCAGCCGATTCCAGCTCGAATCCAGATCGATCCAGGTCGAATTACAGCTGGATTTTTTGTAACAGGGATTCAAATAAACTGAAGCAAGTAAGAAAAAATACACTCATTCTTACCAAAAGTTTACCTTTTTAAAGTTTTTAAATACTTTTAGAATATAATTCTTTTAATTACGACTCTTCAATATCTGATTAATTAATATTTGTTTAAAAAATTTTGATTATGTTAGTGTTTAAGTATTCATTCTAATAGAAAAAGTACTATCATGATGAAGAATATATAAAACAAATACGTTTTACTATAAACGCGATTTCATTTTAAAAGATCAGAAATTCGGATTCATTAGTCCTTGTAACATGAACATTGTTAAATAAATTTATTATTTGTATGAATATAGGAGACTAATACAAAATTTAAAGAATATATTTAAAATTTTGATAATAACTGCGAAATTATATTAATTGATTAGTTTACAGATTATTTGTAACAAAAAATCAGTTGATTTATCAGTTAATTGATCAATTGATTTTTTAATCATCAATTAATTGTATTCTGTAATATATGTATATAAAATTATTTTATCCCTAATATCTTAGAATCTACAGATTCTTGAACTTTGTGCCCATTGAAACTTTTAATTAGAAAGTCATGATTTATAACATGCTATAAATCATGACTTCCATATTATAGCCCTTATAGAATATATTTATATAGATATATTGTGCAACGTAAAATCAGATGTTTGATCTTCTGTATCTCATAAACTGGTCATTTTTGTGCTTCAGGCCCAGTAAGACTTTTGATAAGGACGTCAAAAACTACATTATTCTAAAGTTTTAGTTAATTTATCCGTGGGCCAATTTCCATAAGGTTTGTATGTGGTAAACTAAATGCAATAACGACAATTAATAAAATTTTGTAAAAACCAATACAAAAAATACTGACAAATAATAATAAACTAATTTGTCCAAATTAATATAATATGTATCAGTAATTATTAATTTTGTATTCGTTATTATCTATATTTATTCGTTTTTATTTAATTTTCCTAGTCTTCATTACATTCTATTAGTACCTATTACATTCTATTGAGATATTTTTATTAATTTTTGCTAGTATTTAAAGTAACTTCGGCCAAGGCGCATATGCGCACGTGACTTACACGTGAATACGCACATTATATAGAACTTTTTAAGATTACAACTAAAATCTATAAATTTATAATTATTTATTACTTAGTTTATTAAAGTATTTATTAATTATTACTTACCAGCCACGATGATTTTCGTCACGATATTCAGCTACCGAAAAACCAAACATAGATTGAGCTCCACCTCTATAAATTGCATAGTGGTCGGTATCTACATTAAATGTCCAAACATAGTTTTGGTCGATTATTAACAATATGATAGCAATCAGATAATAATATTTCATCATGATTGTATCCTATGATTTTATACAGGAAAAAATACTGTTATTATTTTACTTTTATTCAAGGATTACTTTAATTTAATTTACATAGCGTTATATTAAATATTTTAATAAATAGTGCAGAATGGTGTAGTTCAAAGAGTTGAGAGTATTTATATAAATGATCTTATAACTTTTAAAAATACTTCAGTGCCTATATTAATATTATTAAGCACTAATAAAATATATAATTTATGTATTCAAGTATCATACGAAGTCAAGCAGACTAAAGACTTGCCTTAAAATGGACTTGCTTAGGCCTGAACACTGTCAGGCTGTAGAGTTGCACGAGGCTTCAGCTGTACGCCCACGCCCACTAAACGAATACCTATACGACATTATTAAAATATTGCTAAATTATAGCATTGATCAATGTGTATATGTGATTTTATTTTAAGGATGCACACAAATGTTAATCAGTGTGAATACAGTAAATGCAACCATATCATTTAAGTTTTCAAAAAATTTCTAACTTCTTAAAAAATGTAAAATTTGGACAATAACTCATTGAATAAGGGTTAAGCAGAATTAAATACTTTAGAATGAAAATTATTTTTAGTAAAAGTTTGAAAAATATTGGTTGGTCTTGAAACTATTGAAAACTTTTAAATTGGTTCAAATATATTCATGTTAGTTCTTTTGTGTTAAAAATATTTAAAATGTTTCATAAGTCAATGCCATAAAAAAGATTTGCCTTTCATCGCTTAAAAGGGAGAATAAAAGGACAAGTATACGTGACTGACCTTGTTTTAAATTATATACATTTAATACACTAACTGAAAATATCAGAAAATGTCAGTATTATTAGAAGTATGTTCTTGAAAAAATTTACACATAATATATATTTTCCTCATACTTACATGTACCAAAAGTTCAACATTCTCTGAGTATGAGGAATTATAAAGTGAAAGAAAAATTGGTCAGTCCAGGCCAGAAATATTTTTCTCCACTCAATAACCAGTTGTCAACAAATCAACCCAAATTTGATGACTCATAATTTACCCGAAATTTATGTAAATGCTATAGCGGGTTAACAATGTTAAAATTGCCTAAGAGTGAATCGTTATCGGGGATTAGCCATTCGAAAGAGCATATTTGAAAGCTCTCTCACCTAAATTTTCAGACCCTTAGTTGGCAATAGAGTGCCACAATCGTAATAAACGTGTTTTTTGGAAAATAATTTCTCCTGCTTTACTGTTTGCTCCAAAAATTCTGAAAAAAATTGATGGATATCAGATTTTTTGTTACAAAATAGCCTGATTTTTTTCAAATTTTGTGGATAAAAATCGGAGTCAGAAAAAATTATATATACTTGTAAAAGAAAATAATTGTTTCTTGTTAAGCTCTGGTGATTTAATTTTATCTAAGAATGTTTGCGACGTTAAGTCTGATATTTCATATAGAAATAAACATATTTCATCTGCAGTTAAAAAAATTCTGTTACAGTATACTTGAATTAATTTTCATTCATCTTGAAAAAATCGTTTTTTGATTAGATATTTAGAACAAACGCGATTGCCATTTGGAATAAAAATTTTCAATTCATTGAAACATTGTAATCTTGCATTCAATGGCACAAGAATCAAAAATTATTTGTGTCTTTACAGACACAACACACGCTATGAGAGGCAAAAGTTCTTTTAAGGGGTAGCTCAACAGTAGGTTTTATTTCTTTAGGAATGTTTAATTTTACCTCGAAAACACTTCCCGAACTCTGTGAGTTAGGTACTTCCTGAGAACTCATTGGCTGACTTTGATCACAACTTGATGGTTGCTCATCAACTTTAGATTTTATTGTGCCAAATTTTCATTTTTTAAAAATTGAAAAATTTTCAATTTTCAATTTCAGTTAAAGCATTTAATGAATAATATTCATGACAAACTCAATTGCATATGCTTATCCTGCTATGCCCTTTCAATAGAATCAAATACTTACTTATATACTGCAAAATGACTCCGTTTTCTAAAGTAATATAATGCTCAGAAACAATTGTAACGTTACTAATAATACTGATTATAATAATACAAAACCAAAATTTTTATCCATTAAAGTAGGTATGTATATACTGTTACTGTTTTTTATTTGAAATGCAATCGTTACCACCAAGTACTTATAGGTGTTAATACGAGAATAATCTGTTACGGAGATAGCTCTAAGCTCTTGTCGCTGCGGTCACTCAACGGTCATCGTACGCGTCAAACGGATGAATGGTCGCAGTTACAGGGAAGTAACACATGACTTTATGAACTTTTAGGAGTTGGAAAAAATTTCTAGACTACTTTTTGGTGTTCTTGGATACAGGAAAACGGTTCTAGAGTATTTTTAGGTGTTTTAGTACCTACTGAAGTATCTAATTTTCGGATTATGTGCTAAAAACATGGGAAAAACGCGAAAAATAACGGTTTTTTCAATTTTTGAGCTCGTTCCGGTCAAAATATGATAATTTGAATACGTGCGTTCGAAAGTACAGGGAAAAACACATGAAAAATGATTATTTAGATGTTAGCCAAATATGACCTTCATAGCCTAAAAAATCATTGAAAATTTCCATAATTTTTTCAGACTCCGATTTTTATCCAAAAAATCTGAAAAAAAATCAGGCTATTTTTTAGCAAAAAATCTGATATCCATCAATTTTTTCAGAATTTTTGGAGCAAACAGTAAAGCAGGAGAAATTATTTTCCAAAAAACACGTTTTTTACGATTGTGGCACTCTATTGCCAACTAAGGGTCTGAAAATTTAGGTGAGAGAGCTTCCAAATATCCTCTTTCGAATGGCTAATCCCCGATAACGATTCACTCTTAGGCAATTTTAACATTGTTAACCCGCTATAGAATTTAATATAAAACTGAGTCCTCATTTGTGTAAGTTTTATGGGCACATGTACACTTGAAAATATATGACAAATTTAGAACAACTGTTGCTGTAGATTGAAAAATAAGCGATAGCAACGGTTTTAATCATTTTGCTGCAATATTTATGAATACTTAAAGAACTTAAAATTACTAGTTACTTGTTGCCATAAATACATAAATTAAATGCAAATTTGGCAGTAAATTTACATTAGTATATTTAAATCATTTTTGTGCAAAGGAGGACGCCGACGAATGCGTAGATAATAAATAAACCCAGATAAACGTACAAAATTTTTTTATTATTAGAGCTGATCAAAATATTAATATTGGAATAAAATTTAATCGGGGGAAATGCGCGGAAATATAAAAAAAATTCAAGTCAATTTTGGTAAAATGAGTGAAAAACTCAAGATTTCATCCGATATCTAGTATTAAAAATTAGAAAAGATAACTTTTTTTATATTTTCCACTTCATAGAGAAGACATTTTTTATTAAAATACTTCAGAGTTTAAGGATTCTTTGTGCTGAAGTCGATTTTATAGGAGTTATGCCAAGTTTGACCATGGGCCTCTATCGGCGTCCTCCTTTGGCAACAAATTTACACCACTAAATTTAAATAATTTTTGTACGAATTTGTTGCTTAATTTTTTCTTAAGAAATTTTAAAATATGTAGCTAAAAAATTTGTAGTATACGTATGCTTTATTTAGTGGGTATAAAAATAAAAACATTGTATATGGAAAAAATTTTAATTTATTATGAAATTAAAGAATTACATCAACTTTTAGGTATGATATTGTTGATTAAGTATATGGTATTTGGCCTAATAACATACATTAAATGTCATTCATGTGACAAGCAATAAAAAAAATTAGAATATTTTTGTAACTTAGAACTAGAACCTTTTACCTTTTTAGCAAATTCTAATTAAGTAAGCAATATTCTCTTCTTGAGAATTACTAAGGGTTAAATGCATTTAAAGCTTAAAGTACACTGAGAGAAACGTTCTAGTAAAAATTACTAAACTGTCTGGGAAAGTGCTCACAGATGGACATTCTGAAATAAATTTTCATACTTTATAATAAAATTTACTGCGTGTATATGAACATTTACAATACTGTTTGATAAATTTTACTATAAAAAATATAAATTTAACTATAAATTATGATAATTTTTTTCAGAATGTCAATCTGTGACTACTTCCCTGTATGATCACTTATCTGTTACCTCACATATGACATTTCTTATACTATAATTAAAATTAAATAATTATTATAAATATACAACTTTTTTCCAAAAATGTTCAAAAGTGTTTAAAAGTGTTTAAAAACCTTTTTTAATGAAAAGTAACGTTTTTAAAAAAAACAAACATTTTTATACTAAAAAAACATTGCATCATTTTTCATATTAATTACTTGATTGAAATTGGAATTTGAAAATTTCATTAGTTCATTTTTACTTGAAAATGTTTAAAAAATGTTGTTATTACTTAACAATGTTTATTTTGTTGAAAAATATTTATTTTTGTTGAAAAAGGTTTATTGTAATTGCAAAGTGTTTATTTCGGTTGAAATATCCCTGCTAAAACGGACAAATTGAATTAAATCGAGGTAATCGAGCAGCCCGATTACGCGTTAATTGGTTCTAATTGGTTTTAATTACAAATCGGTTCAAATACATAAATACCCGATTTATTGTCTTCGGAAAAAATCGGTCTTAATCGTTGTTTTTTATTAATATAATTTGAATCTTATACGGCAATAATCGGTTGTAATCGAAATCGGTTGAAATCGGTATTTAACCAATATAGTGTAATTGTAATTAATCGGTTCTTGTAGTGCTATAAAAGTAATCGTGTTTGAAAGGATTATCGTATACGTCGGTAACAATCGGTTGTAATCGAAATCGATTTAAATCAGTATTTAATCAATATTGTGTAATCGGTTCTTTTAGTACTTAAAATTTAATCGTGTTTAAAAGGATTTCCAATAAGCACACTTTTGAAAAAAAATTTCGAAAATTCATATCTTAGTCATTTTTTATTGAAGAAAATCCGGAAAAAATGAAAAATTGAGTTATTTTCGAAAATTCATATCTGGATCATTTTTTAAGTTGTAGTTTAGACCTTTCGATAAATGGTAGTTAATGATATGAATTTCATATACGCACAATACAGGCATCGTCGAATAATTAATTTCTGAGTTATTGCAATTAGAATTTTTTACTGCACTAACTTTCAGCGGGTCTGGATGCAACACCGAGTTCAATTTTACAAGAATACCCAATAAGCACACTTGTCGAAAAAAGAGTTCTTTAAGAATGCTCTTATGCCCACATTGACTTAATACTTATAGTATTCAAATAGTAATAACAAAGTATTCTTATCAATTAATTTTTTTTTGGCGACTGACAAAATAGAAGGTATCTTAGAGTATCATAAATAATCATAAAGTATGTATAAAGTATACTTTATGCAGTCTTTTGAAAATTTGTTTGAAAAAATGGTATAATTCTTTTATTATAAAAAAAATTATAAATATATTCTTTATTTAGTACTACGGCAAACACGCCAAGTCTCGGTATTAAATTATTGTATAAGTAAAATATTAGATTTACTTTTTTTCTTTAGTTCATTTCAATTAATTGCTTAAACCACAATTATTTTAACGATTCGTAACAAAATAATTTTGAAAAACCTATTACAACGACTCTCTATATGTTACTCCAAACGGCACTTTTTAATAAATGATTTAAATATAAATTTTTTATTTAAATAATCAATAAGATAAATAAAAAAGTTCAAAGCATAAGTAACTGAATTATTATAAAAAATTATTTTTTATGATCAATATATATTCTGTATAATTAAATCTATAATAGATAATAAGATAAAAATTTCTTCTTTATATCAATATCTATAATAAATCTTAGAATTTTTCTTTTTCATAAATGAAAAATCTCGAATATTTTAATATTTAAATTATTATAAAATAATCAAAAATTAATTTTGAGAATAATCATACTGTATAAAGCTTAACTGAAATATACTTGATGGACAAAACCAAAATTATAAACGCGTGCGATATCGGAGTGGTTAAGATACATGCGTGGTACCCCGAGGGCGCCGGTTCGAATCCCAGTATGGGAAAATTTTTTTAAGCGTTTAAATTTAATTGCGATTAATTTGCGAAGCGTTTATGTGATATATATAATATTATAATACAAAATACGATTCTATTAAGTATAGGTTAAGTATATAAGTGTACGAGTGGTCAAACTATTCAAAAACAGAGAAAATATTTATTATAACATTTTATATTAAAAGAATTCTTTATATATACTCCGTTAACTTTGGCTGTAACGTTCTCCTAACACTGATTTGGATAAGAGAATACTTTATTAACTCTTAAATAAATAAATATAACGGACATTCGTTATAGCTATAAGCTAACTTTTAGAATACTTTTGAAATTCTTCTTTAAAAAAAAGAATTCAAAAAGAATTCTTTATGAATTAAAACAAAATTATTTTTGCTTATTGGGTTGTGTTAACATTTACGTCGGTAACAATCGGTTGCAATCGAAGCGGTTGAAATCAGTATTCAACCAATATTGTGTAATCGGAATTAATCGGTTCTTGTAGTGCTATATCTTTTTTAATCAGAATCGAATTAAATATGATATTTTCCTATTTGTTTTGATCGGAATCGGGGGCAAATATGGTAGTATTGGGTTCTTTTAATCGGAAGCAATCGATTTTAATGTTTCATTATTTATAATGTAATTATCCGACGTAATCCATTAAGTTTATATTAAATATATGAAGTGTTTGTTAATTTATTGTTATAAATTGATTACAATCAACTTCTATGAGAAATGAAATAAATACATCAAGTTTTTCATGACTTCATCGTCGCCGACGTGCCCCACGGCATCCTAGGCGTGGACTTTCTGGTCGAGTACGGCTTGCTTCCAGACTTCCGCGAAGCACGCCTCACACATCCCCTCACCGGTCTCTCAGCTCCAGGCATGCTCGACTACGCCAAACTCCATTCAGTCGCATCCATCAGGCCTTTCAGCGACCTCGACAGTGGCATCGAGCAGCGCTACAAGGCCCTGCTTGCGGAGTACGAGGACCCCTTCGAGAGCAGCTCGAGCCCGATCCAGCACATGGGACTGCCAGTGACACACCAAGTTATCACTACAGGTCCGCCCGTAGCAGAGCGCTATCGCCGGCTCTCAGGCGAACGGCTCCACGCGGCGAAGGAAAGGAGGACGCCGGTAGCGGCCCATGGTCAAACTTGACATGAATCCTATAAAATCGACTTCAGCACAAAGAATCCTTAAAGTCTGAAGTATTTGAATAAAAAATGTCTTCTCTATGAAGTGGAAAATATAAAAAAGTGATTTTGTCTAATTTTTAATACTAGATATCGGATGAAATCTTGAGTTTTTCACTCATTTTAACAAAATTGACTTGATTTTTTTTTATATTTCCGCGCATTTTCCCCGATTAAATTTTATTCCAATATTAATATTTTGATCAGCTATAAAGATTAAAAAAATTTTGTACGTTTATTTAGGTTTATTTATTTTCTATGCATTCGTCGGCGTCCTCCTTTTAGCTGATCTGCTCAACAAGGGCATTATCAGGCCCTCTAGAAGCCAATAGGCCAACCTGATACACCTGGTGCCCAAGCAATGCGGCACATTTCGAGTAACCGGGGACTACCGTCGGCTCAATGCTTGCACCATCCCGGACCGATACCCGCTGCTCATTAAAAAGGACCTGATCCAGGAGAGCTGAGGCAACCTTTTCACCACGGTAGACTTGCAGAAGGCGTTCTACCAAATCCCGATAGCGGAGCAAGACGTAGAAAAAACAGCCGTCACGACGCCTTTCGGCTTATATGAATTCCTCGGCACCTCTCTCGGACTGCGCAACGCGGTGCAATCGATGCTGCGAACAATGGACTTCGTGCTCCGAGGCCTTCCGTTCGCCAAGGTGTACATCGACGACATCTTTGTTGCATCGTCAAGACACGACAAGCATCTATCACACCTCCGCCAACTCTTCGACATGCTCCGGGATGCCAACCTGCGCATCAACCGAGAAAAATGCACTTTCAGCGCACCGCCGGTGCTCTACCTGGGCTTCCAGGTCTTAAAGGAAGGCGTGCAGCCCCCGCCAGAGAGGATCAAGGCCATCCAAGAGTTCCTGCAGCCCACCAACACCTCGAAATTGAGAAGATTTTTGGGCATGGCAAAATTTTATAGGCGCTGCATTCCGCACGCGGCAGACCTCCAGGCGGCACTGCACGACCTCACTAAAGGCCGCACCAAGAAAGAGGCAATCGACTGGACGCCGGAAACAGAGCAAGCTTTTTACCGCTGCAGGGACAGCCTCGCCGACGTAGCTTGCACTACATTCCTTAATGCCGCCGCGCCACTCGCACTGCGAAGAGACGCCTCAAATACGAAGGCAACTGAAGACCACTGGATTTTTTCTCAAGGAAGCTCGATGAGACACAGCAGCGCTACAGCACCTACGATCGAGAGCTCTTGGCTATATACGAGGCAGTGAAACACTTCCGACGCATCCTCGAGGGTCGGAAGTTCACCATTTTCACGGACCACAAGCCGCTCATCTACGCCTCGAACCAGCGAGCCGATAAAGCGTCACCACCCACATAGCATGAAATATTTCTGTGAAAAATTCAAAGAAAGGTTTCAGCGAATCCTTGCAGAAACCTTGCTAGGAGGTTAATGAAACCTTACAATAACATTTCACAGAAATGTTTATTGAAAGCTTTCAGAAATATTTTCATAACATTTCACTGAAATATTATTTTTAAATGCAGAAAATATTTCAATGCAACATCCCTCAAAGTTAGCAGAAACCTTTCGAGAATTATTTCTGGAAATCTTGCGAAAACTTTTCGGAAAATGTTACTTGAAAGATTTCAGAGACGTTTGTAAAGACAATCAGAGAAAGGATTCTTCGAAAGATTTTGTAAACATTTGGGAAACCTTTCATGAAATATTTCACGAAAGATTTTCACAATGTTTCAGAAAATATTGCATAGAAACTTTTTAAAAACTTTCAGAATTATTTCACAGAAAGGTTAAATTGGTCGATTAAATATTTCAATGCAACATCCCTGAAAGTTAGCAGAAACCTTTCGAGAATTATTTCTGGAAAGCTTGCGAAAACATTTCGAAAAAGGTTAGTTGAAAGATTTCAGAGACGATAGTAAAGACAATCAGAGAAAGGATTCTTCGAAAGATTTTGTAAGCATTTGAGAAACCTTTTATG